>RJWJ010016010.1:0-35189 GCA_004363605.1 Indri indri
AATTTAACCTGTATTCAATATCCTTTTTTCCAGACTTACGTGAATTTACTAGTTAATTCTAACAAATATTTAAGGAAGTCATAATATCAATTCTACACAAACTCTTTCAGACAGGGAAGCATCTAAACTCATTCTGAGTCAATCCCTATCCATATACCAAAACTAGAAAAAAAGAGAAAAATGAGAAAGCTACAGAGCAATATCAATTATTAATATAGATACAAAAATTCTTTAAAAATTTAGCTATTTTTTAGAATTCTGCAAATATAACAGTATGTAAGGACAAAAGTTTTATTGTAAGAATGCAAGTTTGGTTTAACATAAGATAATCAATTAACTACATAAACAGATCAAAATATAAAAATTAAGTTATTGTAAGGATATAGAGGAACTAGTAATCTCACATACTGCTGGTGGGAATGTAAGAATAAAGACATGTTGGAAGATAAATTTTGATAATTTCTTATAAAATTAGATATAAATATACCATATATCTAGCCATTTCACCCTTAGGTATTTATGTAAGCTAAAATTAAGCATATGGCCCTAAAAAAGCCTATACATGAATGTTTTTAATAGCTTAGTTATAATAACCAAAAACTAGAAACAAAGCAAATGTCCATCAAGATGTGAAAGGATAAAGAAATTGTGTTAAAATCATACAAAGAAATACTGTTCAAGAATCAAAAGGAATGTATTATAATACTGGTACACACAACATTATGTTGAATCTCAAAATAATTATCCTCAGCAAAAGAAATCAGACCAAAAAAAGAAAAAGTAAAATTAAAAAAAATATATATGTGCTATATAATTTCATTTGTATAAAATTCCAGTGTATACTATCGATAATACGTAGGGACATAAAGTAAATAAGTGGTTGCCTAGAGATAGAGATATAGGGAGGGTTAGGAGAGAGGGATTACAAATAGGCACGATGAAACTTTTGAGGGTGATGGTGGCTATTGTCATTATCTGGATTGTGATGATATTTTTAAGACATATTTCCATATCAAAATTGATATTGTACATTAAATATATGCAATTGTTGTATGTTAATTATACATCAATGAGCTGTTAGAATATTTGCTTTTTTAGTTATAGAAGGGTATTCATAGCTATTAGTCAATCATATTATATTTTAGACAATGATGACAAATTTTTAGATCTGGCTTTGGAAACGGGTGGATTAAGTGGAGAATTGTTGAAATCTAGACACTTTGAAGCTAATATTTTGATTAGGCCATTGGTATGAATATTAAAGTCATATAAAATGGTGATGGACTTTTAGTAAGAAGGAGCAATATGTCAAAACCTCCATGAATATGTGGTTGAGAGATGAAGAGAGTGCTATGATACGGTGGTTACAAAGAGAGAAGAAGACGGTATCAGTCAGACTTCAGGAATTTTGACTAAAGAAACATTAACTTAGATTGGACAAGAAATTACCTGGAAATTATAATAGGGAATAAAGATATTTATAGAATGTTGTGTCCTACGTAGCATGTGATAGGATGAGAAGCCTCTACTTCAATGGATTTCAGGTGAAGCAATGTCTTTGTTAGAGATACGGAAACAAAAAGAGCACATTTAGAAGATATTTAAGAATACAGGAGAATTCCTTTGCCTCTGTCTCCATATCTAGTTATACCTGTGAGCAGGTTGTCCCCCCACTACTAGAATTTGTAGGCTTACTCATGACTTTTAATTTAACAATGAAGTTGTTTTTTGTTTTGTTTTGTTTTTCCCGTTCTAAATCTGCCTGATACTATTTGCTTGATGACTGGTAGACTTCCTAGCTCTTATTCATTCTCTTTCTCAGTGCTGTAAGGATTCCTTGAAAAATCCCTGTTTGGTCAAACCACCTACACTTCTCTCTAATCTGTCCAATCCACCTGGCTACAAGCAGAATATAAAAGAAATCTGCTCTACCAGCTCAGACACTTCCTGTGTGGCCCAGCTGTTCTGTCTCATTCTAGTTCATATTGCTCAGTCAGTGTTCCCTAGCAGTTCCGTGCCCTTGACTTTAAGACTCTGGTGACCTTTTTGTTTTTTCACCCTGCCTCGGGATGAGGATATCCACATCTTTTAGATAAGACTGTTAAAAAAAAAATCTGGAAATAGCTTTGAAGATTTGTTCTGTTTTACTATCAGATCACCTTTTTTCATTATTATGGCAATGCAGACTTTTGGAGAATTAATTAATCCTGAAGGTCACTGAGTAGAAGGAAATAATGAACATTAAAAGTAATATCTAAATTGGTAGAACAATTTTTACAGCTTTAATATGCTTTAATGCTGATTTCACGTGTAAGAAAATCAGTGTAATTTCTATTGAAAAAGAAAGATACATGCAACAGAGTTAAGGGGTGTAGAAAAGTTTTTGTTTGTTTGCTTGTGTGGTTGTTTTTAAATTTGTAGCAAAACCAGAAACAGTGAAAGGATAATTTAGTAGCTCATTCACACACAGGGACTTAGTGGTAAAGCAAGCAATAAACCATGGGCTTGTGATTCCTTTTATATCTGTGAACGAGTTTAGAAAATTCCTGTTAAACAGTATGAGCGAGGTTGAGTATCAGTGCACAAGTATATTTAAGAGCATAATGCTTCTAATCCTGGATTTTCTGTTTCCTAGACCTTCTCACACCTTATTGATTTCAGGCTCATAGCTAGGTTAAAAATGGCTTATATTTTCAGAAAAAATTAGGGCAGTGTGAAGGCTCAGACTTTAAACCAGGACTAATGTCTTCAAAAGGAAGAATATTAAGGAGGTTCAGGGTCCAAGAATATCTTAAGAAAAAAATAACTAAAGTATAATATAAATATATCAGCCCGTATTCTACTTCTTTCTGCTGTTTTGTTACAGTTTGTTTGTGTGGAAGTTGAGTGACGAATGTTATTTCATTTAATCCTCACTGTAATCCTGTGAAGTAATTGTTATGGTCTCCATTTTAATGATTAGAAAACTGAGAGTCGGACTGATGTTAATTTTCAGGGACTCTAATATGAATCTTTATTACACCACAGCCCTTATTCATCCCATTACATTCTCCTATACCTAAAATGCACCTTAAAAGAAAAGAAAATAAAAACATCCACTTACTGATATTCATACATTTTGTTATAGCATAATTTATCGTTTTAATTATGTTTAGATTACATTTAAGCAAATTCTGATTATCTTGGTATTTGAGGAAGGGTTTCTGGGTCAGTCAGTAAGATCTAGAATTTTATTTTAGCTCTATAATTCTGTATATATATGTGACTCTGGTCAATTTTCTTAACATCTTAGAACCTTAACGTGTCTGAAAATAGAGATTAAGAAAAGCAATATTTTTCACACACACAAACTCTCAGGTCTTTGTATGTAAATAATAATAATTTACTTTACCCAATCCTACCTACATACATTCTCTTTAGTATGTCAATGCCCATATTGTCATAGATATTTAGGGATATTATTAATCACAATGATAGTAATAACTTTACACTCCTGATCCAGGTACTAAACGAAGGCATGGTAGTATGATAGGAAGAATCTCCTCACCAGATAGCTGTTCTCTCAGGGAGCAAAGACCTGTCTATGAAATTAGCAAGTTTGACAACTTCTCTCTTCTTTGACCTCAGTTAATATGCTCTCACTCAACCTACTTTAAAAGGTAAAAAGTCTCCCAAATATTTCTCTTCCATTACTCTTCAATCCACAGAGTCTATTCATACTAAATTAGGTTCTTTCATCTAATGGCAAGTATAAATCAGCTTATTTGCTCATCCCAGTTTTATAGTGATAACCTTAATAGCTTTAATCTCTTGAAATATACAAAACTCAATACACTTTTCTTCTCCCCTAGATTGCCATCTCCTGTGGCATTACAGTCACACATGTGCTTTAAACTTCTACTGGATGGTCAGAGTTCTTGGAAATGGGTTTGTCTAATATGTTAATACCTTTCATCTTCACAAAGGTCATTATTTTTTACTGTAATTGTACAGAAAATGTTAACTAAAGATTCCCCAATACTGGGCATGTGTTACCTAAACATTGTAAAATAATTTTACAAGTAAATATTTTAAGGAGAAACTGTTCAATATTTTCTTCTTAAAAATAAATTTTGAAAATACAGAAAATTACACAAACTAATAAGCCAAAGAGATGTTTATACATCATTCACAATTCATAATTGTTAATTTGTCTACTAATTCCTCTATACGTATATGTAATATAATATTAATATTTCACTTAAATTTAAAGTTCATTTTGTCACTCATTCTGGGTCTAATTAGCAAATTCATGTATAAACCTCAGGCAACTGGGATGGGATCATATTTATTTTACATATGTACATATTTTGATTAAGTATTTTAAAAATTTACATAATAGTATGTTTTATCATACATCATTCAGTAACTACATTTTACTAAACTGTGTATTACTGAGATGTTTTTGTGTTCACATATATGTAAATTTAAGCCTTAGGTTTTATCATTGATGTGGTATAATATTATGGAAACAAATTTAAATATGACACAAATAGGCAAATAGTATTCATTTATCCATTCACAAGGAAATGGACATTATTTTTCTAAATTATGTGTACTGAAATTAGTAACACAAATTGTCAGTAAGTATTATTTACTTTTTAACTTTGTAAAGTTTGGAGTTCTTTTTTATTTGGCTGAGCAAGTTCTCTAAATATCAATTGAAAATATTTAAGTTCTCTTGTGATCTTAAATCTGGAATATTTTGATGACATATTTATAAATAAATTATCCGTAAATAATTCTACATTTAGAAATTTCACTAGCTATTTTCCAAGAGATATCTAAATTACAGAGAAAAGAAACATTTTATCATTGGATGAAATTCCATTAAATTTCATGTAGTGCATAACAATGGTAATATAATTAATGATGAAAGCAACAACAATGAAAGCAGTGACCCATACTCTTTTTTAAGCCACTTTATTGAGGTATGACTGACATATAAAAAGATGCATATATTCAACAGATACAACTTATACATTTGAAGATAAACATACACCCACAAAAGAATCAACACAATCTACAGCATAAACGTATCCATCGCTTCCAATAGTCCTGCCATCTTTATTATTTTTTGTGATAAGAACGCTGAATAGAAGATCTATCTTTGCAACAGATTTTTAGCATACAATATAGTAATATTAACTATAGGCACTGTGCTATATGGTAGGTCTCTACGACTTACTTGTTTTACATAACTGAAACTTGGTACCCTTAACTAATACCTCCCTGGTTTCTACTCCGTTATAATTTGATTTTATTGGGGTAGAGACTAGGCATGGTTTTGTTCACCATTGTATTACTACTACAAATACACCATCTGGGCCATAAGGCTCACACATCAAATTCTTCAAATACTTTATAGGGCTTTGTGAAATTTTCAGACTGAAATATCTTTTAAAAATATTTATGGTATATGATATTAAATTTGAAATACATTGTCTTTAAGTAAACTACAGATAAATACAGTTAAATATTGCAAACATTGCAAAGGGAGAATCACACACATACGCTTACTCATACGCATGATTACTGCTCTTATAAATCCAAATCGCTTGCATGATTACATGTTCTATGATGGCCCAACTTGAATGTATAAGAGCTTCTTTAGATTTCCCATTTTTGAGGTACTACAGTCTGAACAAATTGTTATTAAAATGCAATATGCATTTAATGCAATGTTATGAAGATATATCCAGCATCAATATTAAACTTACGGAGGTGATTTGTATAGTTCTCAAAATCTTTAGCTTAGTGGGATCTAGATTTTTATTCTGTCGAAAGACTAAAGACAGAGCATAAATATTTTTTTTTACAGATTTGTTAGTGAACTTATGCCTCAAAACACCTTATCTCACTATGCCATGCTCCTGATAAAGAAAAATGCACCAATGAAGAGCTTATAATAGTTATGAATGGATTCCTCACATCTAGCTGATCTCTTTTATTTGTGTTTGGCACAGAATTTTGTATAAAAGATACAGCTGAGCTGCATCTGATCACCAGGTAGAGTTGGCCTACATTGCCTCAACCATGTTGATCCTGCCTCCAAGTACTGCTTCCCATGTAACATTAGTTCAAATAAGTTAAAAAAAAAATCTGCACCTCCCCCACAAAACGTCATTATTTTTACCCAGTTTTGTAGTTTTCTTGAGCATTAGAGCAAACGACCTCTTTAATTTTGGCAAGTAATATTAACATAGAAAACTCTTGATGCCAATAATCTCTAAATGTAGGTATCATAAGGCTTACATGTATCATAAAGTAAATAGAACTAATTTATTCCATTATATAAGCAGCATAAGATATATCTTGTTCCCTAAAATAAAATAATGTTTGTAGTAATATATAACAGAAATTATTTTGTGATTTGCCAGTTAGTTCTGTTCCCAAAACAACTGAACCAGAGGCATGACAATAGTTAAGAAATCATAAAATAATTAAATTTCTTCAGCTTTAACCAACTTTTAACAAACTCTAAAGCTTGTTGGAACTCGGTCCCTTCAGTGTTCAACTTGACACAGGCAATACATACTAAAGATAGGCAAGGAGTTTCACTACCCATTTATTATTTTTACAGTCCAATATTTCTGTCGAGTGCCTAACTTCCATAGTGAGAAGCACTGCAGAGAAACATAGATCAGTGCCACAGACAGGAATATGACCCAAGAATACCAGCCAGACGTGCTCTGGTTTGTTGTTATGTTTTTATAATTTTAACCTGGCTAAAGTAACACGTCTTCCTACAAAATATCATTTATTTAATTTATTTGTCAAAAATAAAACTGGCTCAATACAAGACATAATTCCTGGGTTTTACGCATGATGGAAATGGAACCTATGAATGACAGTTAAAAAGAATTGAAATTTGACAAATGACACTCTAAGTTTATATATTTGTCACCATCGCTAATCAGAAGGAGGCCACAAAGCCAGTTACCAATTATGGACCACCTTAAAAATGTCCAACAGGAAAAATACCCATCAAGCTTGAAAATAATTTCTTCTATCACAAGCACAAATATAAAAACAAAAAAAAAATGATTAGTTCACCAGAATTAAATATGGAAATAAATTACAAGGACAGTTCATGGTCAAATAGTTAGCAATATATTATGTGAGAGTGTAAAATAACAGAACTGACTCTATCACTAATACTCTGTTTTTCTTCTGCCTCCCATTCACTGAGGAATTAATACAAATTTTGGAGGCCATAAGGATTTGAAATGTGAGATGGTTATTTCTCATGTCATTGACAATAATTTGACACATTTGATATTGCACTTTAAGAACTCTCAACCCTTCATCCTCAGGGCAATATTTAATATTTTTCTCTTGGTTATCAATAACTTGAGTTCTTAGGACACATCTAGGTCTGCTTACCTTGTTCCCACATTTCTCTGACCACTGAGTTTTGAAGTTTTCTAAGGTCTCTGTCCTGTGAATGCATACCCACTCTCATGATGGTCTTAATACATACTAGAATATAAATATGTTCTATAAAACTGTTTTTTATTTAAAATGCAGTTTTTCTTCTATTAGTGAATTATAGCATCAGTTTTGTGACTTAGGACAATAATATTTTACTGAAGTGAAATAAATTAATTTAAAAAACAAACATAGACAAATTGGACTACATCAAGTTAAAAGAAATGTGCTTTAAAGGACAAGGAAAAAACAGCCAATAACATAGAAGAAAGTATTTGAGAATCATATATCTGATAAATGCCTAGCATCCAAAATATATTAAAAAACAAAAAAACTTTACCACTCAACAAGAAAAAGGCATGTGGCACAATTAAAATTGGCAAAATATTTAAATAGACATTTATCTTAAAAAACAAAGATAAAAATGCCAGTGAGCGTATAAAAATGTTCTCTACATTGTTAGAGAAATGTAAGTTAAAACCACAATGAGATGCCACTTGAAACCCATTGATAGGCTTTAATAAAAAAGATGAAAAATAACAACTTTTGGTGAGAATGTGGAAATTGGAACCCTTATACATAGTTGGTAGGAATGTATTGTATAATAGAATGATATAGTTGCTTTGCACGGTAGTTGTACAGTTCTGAAAAAGATAAGTTTACCACCTGGCCCAGCAATCCTACTTTTAAATATATACCAACGAGACTTGACACATAAACTCATGCAAAAACTTGTAAATGAATGTTCATAGCAGTATTATTTATAATAGCCAAAAATTGAAAACAATTTCCATAAATTGATGAATGAATAAACATGTTCTATATCCATACAATAGAATATTATTGAAACACAAATTAGAATGAATACCTGCTACAACATAAGAGAATAACATACTCTGTGAAAGAATCCAAACAGAAAAGACATATTGTATGATTCCATTAATATGTAATGTCCAAAATAGAAAAATCCAAAGAGATGTATAGCATTTATTAATAGATTAATGGTAGACAGAGGTTGGTGAGGGAGTGGAATGAATGCTGATTCTAATGGGGATTGTGTCTCTTTATTTGACTGATAAAATGATCTAGGATTATATAGTGCTAATGGTTATACAACTTTTTGGATACAGACATACTTCTTTTTACTGTGCTTTCCTTTATTGCACTTTATAGATATTGCATTTTTTACAAATTGAAGACTTTGGCAACCTTGCATTGAGGAAGTCTATGGGTGGCATTTTTCCAACAGCTGGTGCTCATTTTGTGTCTCTATCAAATTTTGGTGATTCTCATAATATTTCAATTTTTTTCAGTACTATTCTAACTGTTATGGTGATGTGATCAGTGATGTTACTAATGTAATTGTTTGGAGTGCCATGAGCTATGCCCATTTAAGATGGCGAACTTAGTGGATGAATGTTGTGTAGTCATTCCTAATCTCTCTCCCTCTCCATCGGCTTTCCTATGTTCTGAGACACAAAAAATATTGAAATTAGGCCAATTAATAACCCTAAAATGGGCTCTGAGTGTTCAAGAGAAAGGAAGAGTTGCATGTCCCTAACTTTAAGTCAAAATCTACAAATGATTAACTTAATAAGGAAGGCACATTGAAAGCCCAGATAGACCAAAAACTAGGCTTCTTACTCCAGAGAAGTTGTGAATGCAAAGTAAAAGTTATTGGAGGAAATTAAGAGAGTTATTTCAGCGCACATACAAATGATATGAAAGCAAAACAGCCTTATTGCTGATATGCAGAAAGTTTCAGTTGTGTGGACAGAAAGATCAAACCAGCCACAATATTCCTTTAAGTCAAAGCCTAATCCAGAGCAAGGCCCTAACTCTCTTCAGTTCTTGAAGGCTTAGAGAAATGAGTGTTGCAGAAGCAAAGTTGGAAGCTAGCAAAGGTTGGTTCATGAAGTATAAATAGAAGCTGTCTCCACAACATGAAAGTGCAAGGTGAAGCAAGTGCCGATGTAGAAGCTGCAGCAAGTTATCTAGAAGATCTAGCTAAGATCATTGATGAAGGTGGCTGTACTAAACAACAGATTTTCAATACAGACAAAATAGCTTTATATTGAAACAAGATTCCATATAGGACTTTCACAGCTAGAGAGGGAAAATCAACACCTAATGTCAAAGTGTCAAAGGACAGGCTGACTCTCTTGTTAAGGGCTAGTGCAGCTGGGGAATTTAAATTTAAGCCAATACTCATTTACTACTTTGAAAATTCTAAAGCCTTTAAGAATTATGCTAAATCTACTCTACCTGTGCTTTATAAATGGTACAACACAGCCTAGATGACAGCACATCTGTTTACAGCATGGTTGACAATATTTTAAGCCTACTATTGATATCTACTACTCACAAAAAAATATGTCTTTCAAAATATACTGCTCATTGACAATGCATCTGTTCACCCAAGAGTGCTAACGAAAATGTAAAAGGAGATTAGTGTTGTTTTCATGCCTGCTAATGCAACATCTCTTCTGAAGCCCAAGGATCAAGGAGTGAGTTTGACTTTCTAGTCTTATTCTTTAAGAAATCCATTTTGTAAGGCTGTATCTGCCATAGATAGTGATTCCTCTGATGGATCTGAGCAAAGTAAGTTGATAATCTTCTGGAAAAGAGTCATCATTTTAGAAGCCATTAAGAATAGTTGCGATTCATAGGAGGAGGTCAAAATGTCAATATTAAGAAGAGTTTGGGAGGAGTTGAATTCAACCCTCATGGATGACCTTGATGGGTTCAAGATGTGAGTGGAGGAGGTTATTGCACATGTGGTGGAAAAAGAAAGAGAACTATAAGTGAAGTCTGAATATGTGACTGAATTGCTGCAATCTCATGATGAAACTTGCATGAATAAGGAATTGCTTCTTAATGATGAGCAGAGAAAAAAAAAGCTTCTTCAGATGGAATCTATTCCTGGTGAAGATGCTGGGAACATTGCTGAAATGACATCAAAGGATTTAGAGTATTACACATACATAGTTGATACAGCAGCAGTAGGTTTTGAAAGAATTGACTCCAATTTTGAAAGAATTTCTATTGTGGGTAAAATTTAATTAGAATGTCTTGGTACAGGAAATATTGTGTGAGAGGATGGGAAAATCAGCATGACAAACTTCATTGTTGTCTTAATTTAAAAAATTAAAAGCCAGTATTCAGCAACTATCACTCTGATCAGTCAGCAACCATCAACATTGAGGCAAGATCCTCAACCAGCAAGATATTATGATGCACTCTAGTCACAAATGATTTTTGCTAACTTTAGCAGTAAAGTTTTTTTTTAAAATCGAGGTATATATAGACTACAGTATATAGTAAACATAATATTTATGTGCATTGAGAAACAAAACAACTTATGTGACTGGCTTTATTATGATATTCTCTTTATTGCAGTGGTATGCAACCAAATCTACTATATATCCATTGAATTTTACATTTAAAAAGGTGATTTTGTTTATGATATATGTATTACATCTAAATCAAAAATAAGTAGTTATATAAAAGAAATGACCAATCTCACCGACTTGCCAATTTGCTTGATTAATAGAAACTTTAAATTTACTTTCTGAATCCCATTTTTTTTTATGCACACACCAAAATATCAACAATATTATAATCCTTGCAGTCTCTCTGAATTTAGGATATTACAACTCTATTTTACCGGTTTTTATGTCAAATCCTGGAGTTATTACTTGCTTCTATCTCTATCACATTCAGTCAGCAAGCCCTGGCAACTAATTTTCAAAAATAACCATTTTTAAAATTGACATATAATTCACATATTATAATAACTTTTCAAAGTATATAATTTAGTGATTTTTAATATATTTACAAATTTGTGCAATCCTCACTACTAATTATAGAACATTCTGTTCTCAAAATAAAAAAAAAAAGACAAAAGAAAAACCTAAAATCCCAGTACTAGAGACAACATGTTTGTCTTGTTCCTGATGTAAGAGGAAAAGCTTTCAGACTTGCACCATTGAGTGAACGTTAGCTGTGGGTTTTTCATAGATGCCTTTTATCAGATTAATGGAGTGTCCTTTTATTCCTAGTATATAGGATTTTTTTAACACAAAATAGCACTGGCTTTTGTAAAATATTTTTACTTCTATTAAGATGATCATGCAGTTTTTGCCCAAAGTATCTATATTCAAACCACTTCTTAGCAACTCCAAAATTTCTATCTTGTTAAAAGCATTATCACCTCTACATAAGATGTAATAATAGCTTGATAAACACACTTCCTTTTATTTTCTGCCCCATTACAGTATTTTCCTCAAACCAGACTCACTGTCCTTCTAAGACATAAATTATATTATGTCACTTTTCTGCTGTCATCTTCCAGTGATTTCCCACCTCCCCTAGAATAAAATCCAAAGCCCTTACAATGACCAGAAAAACATCACATACACTGCCTGTTTTATCCTCACACCTCATATCCTACAACTCATCATCTATTAAACACAGTTTTTAAGAAATATTGATTGTTTTATTATTTGGGAATCATTTATTGGATAGTTTAATCGTCCATTAAATGGACGCAAAATATACATGACAACTATTATGAAGGATATAAAAGTTACACAAAGTTTCAGACTCTAGACTTAATGTGTTTAGGTCTTTAAATAAAGGGACTAGATATACAAACAATGGTAGCTCGAGGTAAAAACTAATATGCATAAATAAGACAAAGATAAAATAATACAAGAGTTCAATATAATGAGATTTTCCAATAGTGAAAATCAGAGAAATATTGATGAAAATTTTATTTGACCTGAAAAAAACAAATTGGATGTACCAAAAAAGTATATCCCAAATGGATGGAAATGTATATATATATATATATATTTTTTTCTCTAATTCTTTTCATTCTTTAGAAATCCTTGGGATGCAAGAAATATTCTATCAAGCCCTTATATGCTTCTAGAAAATCAACTAAATGAATGAGAAAAATTTGACAAAAAATAGAACATGAAGTAATGCTCAGAACATGTGATTTATTACTGCGATTTCTCCACATGGTGACTACAGAAATTATCTGCAAATAAATATTTAAGAAAAATAGCACTAATAAGAGAACATCTCTGCATAAAATTATTTAATCATACATTGTTAAATAGACAAATAAAAAACATCAGTTATGCTATTCTACTGACGATTCTCTATGTGGCCTACGGGGTAAGGAAAGAATTTTAATATAATGATGAAATAGATTTATTTTGCACTTTAGGGATAATATTTCAATATTTAGAAAATATTAATGTTTTAATTTAGTAAAATATAATTGGCAGAGTTTTAGTGACAGCATGAGTGAAACGGTACCTTCATCTGGAGTAGCATCTACACTGTAATTTGGGCTAATACGAATGTTACTTGAACTGAATTACAATGTGGAATAGAATTTATCATCTGACCTCATGAAAGAAAATGACTATAATGAAACATCAGTAAGGAGGTTTGAATAGACGGTTGAAATAAATTGGCCAGATAAAAGTTGTGAGGTTTAAAAAAAGTACCCATGGTGAACAATAAAGATCATTCTCAAGATTATACATAGAGTTATGGGAGAACTATCAGAAAAATGGAAATGGATTTTGGATGGTTTTGCTTATTTTCACTTTCATTGGCCCTTTTCTGGACTTGCCTTGGCAAAACAAAATTGATTTTTACCAATAAAAATGAAGCTATGGGGCAAGTCCAGATCATAGAGTTTATAGAATGCAGATGGGCATTGCCACACTGATGAACAATGAAGGGTTGACTATATCAGTATCATTAGAATGATCTCCTCTAGAGCCATCTGGTGTTGTTTTTCAGATGTACCTCTGAGGACTCATCAGAGCCTCAAAGCAGTAACTCTTTTCTTACTATTCTAACTATTGTTATAGAATCTGTTGTTATTTCCACACAAGCAATTTTTAGAAAGTTTTCCTTTAATAGTTAAAAGGCATATTATATTTTCCAGGGATTTACGTGGGTTACTTTTACCATTTTACTTGTTTCCCTTAACTCTCATTGTAACATGTGTGGGATGTTATTGATGGAATAAAAAATATCAGTAATAAAGAAGTACTTAGGTAGAGGATTATGAGTGTTTGTGTGTGTGCATGTGCACATGTGTGTATGCACATCAATGTACAAGTATACACACATTATACCTCGCATTTTTAGAACAGCAGAAATGATACTAGAAATTTTCATTGTTGGGGTAATTCGGTTCATGGAAAAAATATTACAATTACTAACTTTATAATTCCATGAATTATAAGTAATGTTATGATAATTTTCTATATGGCTAGTTTAAAAAGCTGCTAAGTAAATCATTCAAATAAAATAAAGTTAAAAATATTACAAATACTCTCTATGAAAAGCAACATTATTATATTATAGTTCTCAAAGTTGTAATCAGAGATTTTAAAAAGCTTATATACAAAATGAGTTGGAAAGATTTTTAGGGATAATTGTTTTTGAGATATTCAACAGTACTTCTGAGAGATACTAAAGTTACAGGCTGCCAAGGTACCAAAACACAAAGAAGTCAATATATCATTGCCTGACTTTAGCCCTATGTAGTCCTGTTTGTGTGTGTGGCTATTACGTGAGTTATTGACAATTCTTTAAATCGTAGGTATATGATGAGAATGAGCTACCTAGACAACTCCAGGATTATCTTGTTTAAAATATCTTACAGCAAAAAAGAAAAAGATACATCACATTTAGTTTTATACATACATGGAAAATAGTTTAAGCACGTAAAGAACTAAAAATGACTACTCCTAAATGAAGACATTTGAAGCTGTTTGAAGAAAGCTTAGAAATATCTGAAACTTTCAGACCATATCGATATCACCTGGAATGAAAAGTGTATCTGCTTGTTTCCTTGCTTTTTCAAGGAGAAAAATAAAGCTATAAAAAACAGAGAGAGAAAGAAACAGTCATTTTCTCATGAAAGAGGTGATATAAAGGAAATCATCAAAAGTGAAAACAGCATCCAAACAAAACATGTATAAGACATTTGCACTGAGGGTGACTAAAAATTTTTAATTGAAATTCCAGATTACTACTAACTGATCAACTAACAATTGCATCACCAAAACAATGATTGCACTCATAACTAGAGAATAATTTTCTTCATATAAGATTTTAAAATGTTTTAAAGTTCTATTAAAATTCTTATTATGAAACGTTGGTAAACCTAAAATGATGCATATCCTTTGTCTTTGGAAAGGAATACAAAACAATATTTTGAAAGACACTGTAAGTTTGAATTCTAAATTTGATTATAATTAATTGTTTTAGTAAGGCACTGTTTATGCACAGTGTATGAACTTATCAGTAATTGCTCTTTATTAGTTTCAAATATAGGCATATGCTGCATAACGATGCTTTAGTCAATGATGAACTGCATGTATGATGCTGTTCCCATAAGATTATAATGCAGCTAAAGAATTTCTATTGCATAACAACGTGTTAGACACCATAATATAGTAGCACAACACATTACTCTTGTGTTTGTGGTGATGCTGATGTAAACAAACCTACTGTTCTGTCAGGTCTATAAAAGTATAGCTGTAGCGCATATGGTTACGTACAATATATAATACTTGATAATGATAACAAATGACTACGTTACTGGTTTATGTATTTTCTGTGCTATACTTTTAATAGTAATTTTAGAGTATACTCTTTCTATTTATAAAACAAACAAACAAACAAACAAAAAAAAAAAAAACAAGTTAACTGTAAAACAGCCTTAGGCAGGTCCTCTAGGAGGTATTCCAGAAGGCATAGTTATCATGGGAGAAGAAAGCTTCATGCATGTTATTGCCCCTCAAGACTTTCCACCGGGACAATACGCGGAGGTAGAAGGCAGCGATATTGATGACCCTGACTCTGTGTAGGCCTAAGCTAATGTGTTTGTCCCTAGTTTATAACAAAAAGGTTTAAAAATTTTAAAAATTTAAAAATAGATAAAAGCCTATAGAATAAGAATATAAAAAAGAAAACATTTTTGTGTACGTGTTTCTGTTTTAAGTAAGTGCTATCACAAAAGAGTCAATAAGTTAAAAATTTAAAAAGCAAAACAATTTCAGTAAGCTAAGTTTAATTTATTATTGAAGAAAATAGTATTTTCATAAACTGAGTACATTCTAAGTGTATGGTGTTTATAAAGTTTCTGGTACTGTACAGTAATGGCCTAGGCTTTCTCATTTACTCACCACTTGCTCACTGACTCACCTAGAATAACTTTTAGTCCTGAAAGTTTCATTTATGGTAAGTGCCCTAGACAGGTGCACCATTGTTTATCTTTTTACTTTCCTTTTCTAAATTTAGGTATGTTTAGACAGACAAATACTTACCACTGTGTTATAATTGCCTAAAGTATTCAGTAAAATAACATGCTGTACAGGTTTGTAGCCTAGGAGCAATAGGCTGTATCATATAGCCTAGGTGTGTAGTGGGCTGTGCCACCTAGGTTTGTGTAAATGCACTCTATATGTCTGCATACTGACAAAATTGCCTAATGATACGTTATTCAGAATGTATCCTCCTGGTTAAGGGACACATAATTGTAGACTGTAGTTTGCACAGTGTTTACTTTTTCTTTTCATCAAGTAACTGACAGAACATTCAATTACACAGGGAAGAGAATTGATGATGTAATAAAATAGACAGTAAAGTGACAAAAACATCATTTGTAAATACATATGCTACCTACATATTAATATATAGATTTTTTTGTGAGCTTGTTGTATTTTCATATATAATTGGATATAGAAAGAAGATAGAAAGACTGAGAAAAAAGTTATAACTATATGAAGGTTTATCCCTGGCTTTTTAAACTTAATAACATGTAGGGAGTATATACAATGTCTATAAATGTCTTATTTATCATTTAGGTTATTTCCATTTTTCCATGAAAAGTGAAGAATTCCTTTCCTAAAATAAGCTGAAATAAAAAAAATTTATATTTTGTAGAGCAAAATAATTTTGAACTAGAATTTGAAGAAAAAATGGATTGCAGAAAAGTAGTGTAACAATGAAGTTTCATTTGGTAAAAAGAGAAGTGGATTTTTATAAAGAAATGTCATTATTTAGGATTTAATGGAGTCTCCTCTATTGAGGAGTAATATGGAAAAAATTAGGAAGCAAGACTGAATTAGCAATTAAGTACAGAGAAAGTTATAGTAGACTATTTATGAAAGTGTCAGTAAAAATGTATATATTTGAATAAAGTTGGATTTCCTAGCTATAAGAAGAATAATGGGGGTTGCCATGCAGATAGTTCCGAATACTAAAGGATAAAGCAGCACCTTTGAATGTATCATTTTTTTAGAGATAAAGATAAAAGAATAGAGTTTTGACAGTGTGTATAAAAAGAGAAGTTGGGTGTTTGTAGCTACAAATTTAGCATTTAACACACATACAGACACCAAACTATACCAGTAACTAAAATGTCAAGAAATAGCAATCTTGACTAGAGGAAAAATACAGTGAGTGGCATCTTTTAAGTCCACCCTAGAAGGCCATTACCCTCAACAACAATGAATACAATAGTGATAATTGCCCCCAGATTTAATCTGTAATTAGAACTGAGTTAGCATAAACTCATCCTACTCACACAGGACAGGATAAGTCAAAAACTTTATTATTGCTCCATGAATTAATATAAACGTGTTTGCAGACAGGATTTGTCTTAAGAGTTTTGCAGAGCTTTGCCCGGAAGGAATATGTGAACGTGCTGGTTTGCATTTCAAGTGCTGTTACACTGGGAAGGGCATCTCTGAAAGACAGTAGCAGTATCCCACAAGGCGCCGTGTTTCTCAGACCTAAAGCTTTGGATTTGCTTTGTAAAGCAAAGTGAATCTGTTAAAAACTACAGGATGAGAGCTGACAATGGAGTGCCCCCTGGAACAGACAGCTGCCCGAATGGCTAAAAGCAAAGCTCTTGTTTTAACACTCTAGACTACCTGTCTCCATTCACAATAACCTAATAAATATGGAGCCAAAATATCTCTGTTTAACCCCTGTGTTAAGTGATAAACTTACCTTAGAACTTAGAAGTCAATCTTTGGAAGATTTTGTAACCATTTGTTCATGTAGATAGAATTAGTTAAAGAATCTGTAGAAGCCTTTTGAAAATCTGTTAACCTGAGAAGAACTACCTGCTGTTATGTAAATCTGTTACCCCTGGCAATTATTCACTATTCCCTATAAGTTACCGTGTAAGACCTCATTCGGGGCTTTTTGAGACCCACAGAGAAGGTCTAGGCCCCCTGAGATCCTGCTTTGCCTATAATCTTTATAAACTTATAAAACTATATCTTTGTCTCTGTGTATTCTTTTATTTTCCATTTTTCTCTATTATTTTCTTATCCCCTGCAACTCTACCAAAGGCACCCGGTTTTTGTGGGGAACATTGGCCACGTTCCTGGCACTTTATTATTATCCTGTGTGCACAGAGAAATAACAGCAAAGATAAAAACAGAAAAGGCAATGGGCATGGGGTTTGGAAGCTGATAGACTCCTGTGCAGAGGGAAGCAAATCTAGGAGAAACAGAAAAAAGAAACAGGCTGATTCCCCCAACAATCTCCTGTTCTCACTTTCAGTTGCTTCAAGGCCTAGTTGAATTTCCTCCTCTTTCTTAACTTGAATCATGATGTAATCTTTTATAAACGTTTGACTCTGCTTGATATTATTTGAGGTGAATTCATGATACTTCCAACCAAAAGAATCTTTACTTTTAAGTATACAGAGATCATATGTCTGGGTTTAACACTCTATTTACCTTAATTTGAGGGTAAAGATGTATTTGTCCTAAATGTGGGATATAGAACAATGAATTCAGTTTTCAGATATCCACCCAATTAGCCAGGAGGGGAAAATAGAATTATAATTTGAATGTACTGATAGTGAATACAGTTTACAGTGAAGCTGAGAATAGCGATTCATAAACAGAACAGGTGGATTGCTGCACCAACAATGCAAGTAATGCATGACATTCAATGCCAAAGTAGGAGTTGCTTGAGATGCGTCTTATTAGTAATTCTTAGTGTTGTTTGGATAAAAATAAGTAGTGATAAATGTTATTTCTTAGCATGAAGTACACTTCTGCATGTGTGAATAATTTCAGTATGTCTCAGGTCCTCTGGGGTATCCTTACAGATAAGGATGACCTCTGGAGGCACTGCAATGATAATAGGAGCTAAGAGTGAGACACTCAATACTGTGTGACAAGTAGCATTTGAGAGTTTTACATTAATATTTTTTCCACATAGGATTGATTTTTAATTTTAATTAATAATAATTTAATTTTAATTAATAACACTAATTTGCATAATTATTGCACATCTATAAATCAATTATTATTATTAGTCATCTTTAGCAAAAGAAGATATTGATGTGCAGGGAAGTTAGGTAAATTGCTCAGCTAAACAGAGGTATTACATCATTCATTTGGCTTTTAAACCTAGGTCTCTTACATTCTTACTATTTTTATACCCTATGCTATATCTCCTTTTTGACATACAACATGATGTAACAGAAAGATCACTGAGCCTAGAGCTAGAAAACATAATTTTTGTTCTTTATTCTATGTTACTATCTCTTTAATTGGAATATTCCTAACACGAAGAAATAATAAGTGCCTGAGGTGATGGATACCCCAATTACCCTGAATTGATTAATACATTTTGTAAGTTTGTATTAAAACATCACATGTACTCTATAAATATATGCAACTAATATGTACCCATAATAATTAAAAAAATATTAAAAAGGTATTTAAACTAGAAATAAGAGTTGGTCTCTTGAGGAGTAAAATATAAAGTGTTTTATAAAAATAGTCTTGCATTTCTTTTGGCTCATCCTACGTAGTACGACAGTGTTTGGAAAATTTTATTTCAATAAATACTTGTGAATTGATTATAAAGATTGTATTAGAGCAGAAAAAATATTATACAGCCTTAGTCTAGGAGACAGGAAATATTTCTGTGCCACAAACAGAAATAGAGAACACAGAGGAGCCTGTTTCTGAGAAAAGATGAAGATCTATTACATTGGACAATTTCAAGTACGAAAGAATACAAATGGAATTTAATGAGTCTTTAAAACGCTGGCAAAATATACCTGGAGCTTCTTGAAGAGATTAAAACTAGATATGCATTTCAAGGTATCAGCCTATTTATTAATATATTTACTAAAATATGTATTAATTTTCTATTGTTAAAGTAAAAAAATTACTCAGATTAATGGTTTAAAAAATACCCATTTGTTACCTCAAAGTTTCCCTGCAACAGGATTCTGTATATGCACTAGTTTTGCACTATGATCAGGGTGTAACCAAGTGAACTAAAGGTATCTATTATACCAGGGCTTAATCTCAACTGAGGTGAGAGTCCTCTTTCAAGCTCAGTGGTTATACACAGAATTTCATTCCCTAACATAATAAAATATGGATCTCGGTAATGAGAGTCTGCCCTGCCACAAGATCCTTTCTACAACATTATAATTTGCTTCTGTAAGGTCAACAGGAGAGCTTTGCTGCTGTTTGTCTCTTTTAAAGGTTTATCTAATTAAGTCAAGCCTATCCAGAATAATCTCTCTTTTGATTAACACAAAGCCAACTGATCAGAAAACTCAATTACATCTGAAATATATATATACACATATGTAAAATATATATATTTAAATATGCAATGTAACAGCATTGGAAGTAATATCCTATCATATTCATACATTCCGCATTCTCTCAGGGGAAAGGAATTATTCAAGATCATCTCATAATTATATATGTGATTACATCACGTCACTGATTAGGGACCATTTGAGAATTCTGTTTATTAGAAATGAATTATAATATTCTTCCTTCTTTATCCTTTCTTCTCTGATTTCTCAGCCAAGACAAATCAAGATATTAAATAATACAGAAATAAATTATTTCAGTAAATTGAAGGAAATATTTTTTCATCTTATATAAGGTGTATGCAATGACATAATTATATTTTAAAATCACAGACAAGCAATTTTTATTAGAATAAGTTTACTTGCAAAAGCAATAGAATATTTCAAAGTCCTATCAGTATTACATAAATAAAACAATTGGATTTTAGACATTCCAAATATTTTTAAAATACAGTTTAAAAATAACTTATTAAAAATTGAAAATTGTATTGGAAAGAATTCTATGAAATATTGCTTTAAAAGGGGAAACTCAATCAATTTAGTTAGTTAGAAATAGGCAAATTGATGTCATCTTAGGGATTCCTTGCTGAGTGAAAATTTCAAAAGGAATTAAAGAAATGCTGTGAATTAAGTTATGAATGTTTAAAATTTGTAACCTAGCTCTTAGAGAGTTATATTTATAAAGATGATACTTTGAGTAGATAAAAGATCAAAGCAAAACTATATAGTAGACCTCTCTAAAGAAAAAAATAAAAATAACGCGAAAAAGTCACACACACAGATTTGCACACACATGCATACACATACATAAAAAAGCCCGAGTAGAGCCATTTAAAAAAAGAAGTGGCAAAATATTTTCATGCCATATAGTATTTAAAATAATTTGCTAAAGAAAGATATTAGAGTATTGTAGGAAAACAAATGTAACACTGGTCAAATCCTAAATATTGCTATGTAGAAAAGTATAACTATACAAAATTCTGAGAATTTTATCATCATCTCCAAATTGGACAAAGACAAAAAAATATGGGAACAAAGAAACAATAACACAAAATTCTCCTCTTGCCTTCATGGACTTCACAACTTGCTTAAAATATTATTTTCTATTCTTCCAGAAATATGAAGATACTTTATTTTGCTAATGTTGTTAATGATTCCAAATTATCTTCAATAATAGTTTTACAATAGGAACTAAAAACAAAACAAACAAAAAATAATATGATACAACTGTGGGGAAGAACAGTGGCCTGAGAAAAGAGAGTAATAATTTTCTTGCTCAGTTATGGTTTTATAAACAATGACCCCAAACCAAAGTGTTACTACTCGTCATTTAACTACTGCACTTCTAAGGAAGTAGGTACTGTTTCTAGAAAGAGACTAGTGAAAAATAAAAAGTAAGTCCTTGGAATTGATAGCATTTCTAAATCTGTGATGCCAAGGGATTCACAGCAAACAGGAAAAATAATCCAACGGACATGTCTAGAAACTATCCCTGAATAGGCAGAATGAAACTTGATAGATTTAAACAAAACTGCATAAAGGAGAATGACATTCATATCCAAGAAAATGACTGTCCACGTAGTGTCTGTCACATCAAGAATCTGTATCTATCAAGAATCCAGATTAATTTACTTTTTTGTTTCTGTGCTGTAAGACAATAGAAAAGCAAATCGGAAATGCAATACCCTGCTCTTAAAGTAAACTTCTGAAGAGGGAAATAAACAGATTTCAGATACGCTGGAAAGCTGTTCTAGTGAGATTTTCCCACTTTAGATAAATGGAAGTCCAGAAAGAGGCCTTATTGTTAAATATGAATAAAAGTAAAAGCAAATATTATGGTTAACATGAACCACTGAGAGACTGAGAAGAGCAAAAGACAAATAAATAAATAAATACACACAGAGAAATGAATATTTTCCACAACTTTTTACTGTATAAATATGAAATGACAAAATCAACGTACAGGTAAAGCAAAAGAAAAATGTTAAGACAACTGTATAGAGATTTAAAGGCTATTTTAAGGTCAAGTAAAAAAAAGATCCAATGTACAAGATAGAAAATAAAAATATTTTAAAAATTAAAATATCATCAAAACCCAAATTAATGACACGAATAAAAGGCTTATACTTGCCTTGAAATTTAGAGGAAAAAAAGGTAGAAAAATAGAGAAGATTGTACATATAAAAACAAATCCAAATAATTAGATATAAGAAAAAATTGTTTTTGCTATTTTAGGGACTTGGGAATAGAATAAAATTTTTTAAACAGAAAAATTATTCCTAAAGCCAAAGAATAAATGATCTTCAGATTGAAAGAATTGATAAGATCTATTAATACCTGGCAAAATTATTCTACTTCTAACATAATAAAAGAGGGCTTTTAATTCAGATCAGGACAGAGTAACTGATAGTGGAATAAACAATAGTCTTTTCTGCATAAACAATTATAATAATCATATGAAGCAACATTTTCTAGCTATTGGATAATAATATAAGGAATCCCAAACCCTTCATTCCTTGTTGTGCTAATGCTTCTCACAGCCCAGGCATTTTCTGGGATGCTGCCACACTGGACTCATTAGTTTGCTTAGTATTCAGAATGAGTCTGATGATTCTGGGTTTTTTCTACTTATTTTATAGAAATGATTCTGATACTCCATAAAAAAAATTTAGCAATTGCTTACTCTGTGTCAAGCATTATGCCAAGAGCTTTATTTTTTATAATCCTTACTGCAACCCTGTTTGGTATGATTTTTACTACCACATTATTGAAGAGATATGGAGGCTTAGACAAGCGAAGTGTCTTGGCCCTGTCATACAACTAGTAAGTGGGAGCAGCAAGACAAGAGCCTGTGATCTTAGACATTGTGCTAGACTGTTAAGTATTTGGTGTCTGCTGTTTTAATGTGGGTTTGATTTGTCTGTCTTATCTGATGGAGCTCAGTTTGCACTGTGTCTCCTCTTATTCATCTTCATGTCCCATGTCTGGCAAAGTGCCTGGGATGTGAGCGTTTAGTGAGTGATGAAAGCTGAATGAGACAGTAATGGGAGTCACAGGAGAGAAGAACCCTTTTGCTCCTTATCTGATTGCCTGATCTCTGAAATTAGGGGAAATTATGAGGTGAGCCCTAAGACAGATCAGCCAGGGGAAAATTTTCCAACTGCACCTGATGGAGGTGTAGTATAAGCAGAGCACTGCTGTCTTACTGAGCTATAGATTCAGAGATCAGAAGGTAGGAGGTTTAAAAAAACTGGAATCTGTGAGACATGGCATTAGAGGAGAGGGAATTGCATAAAGGTAGGCTTCACATGTTTTTGTGGCAGTACCTTATGGATCTCTGGGTAAGAGCCTGGCTGTGCAGGGAAATGATAAGATATCATGAGACTTAGCAGAAATTAGGTGCTATGGGGCTAAGAGGAAAAGGGAGATAGTTACTACAGCTTAAGCAGCACTGAGAAATGACTCAGTTTCAGCTGAAAAATACAGAGAAACCTCAAAAATAGCTGGAAATGTGACTTGTTAAAATAAGAACCAGAAAGAGTGAGGCATAGTCTAGATCCTAACTATAAAATTTAAAAAAGAAAATGTCTTGGTAAGATCTTTAGGGGAGAGAAAGGAGTTTAAATCCTGGCAGGTTAGAGGATTTTCCCAAATTCCTCATGCATGCCACAGATCCTGTACTACCTAAACATAAAACCAAGACTACAAAAGGTCAAGATATTCAGCCAGTAACTGAGTTTGCTATTAAAATAATAAACAGCACTCTTCAGAAAAAGTTTATAGATCTCAGATTCACTGCAATATATCATCCGTAGGTTTCCATACACAATACACAAATTACTAGAAATGAAGAAAAAGAAAAAAACAATGTGACCAGTGATCAAGGAAAAATCAGACACCATAATCAGACCCTGAAATGTCATACATGTTAGATTTAAAAGCCAAAATTTTAGTCGTATTTTCATAAATATATAATGTAATTAAAGGAGATAAGGTCTTAATTGGTAAAGATATATACTCCCAAGTGAGAAAAAAAATCAATAAAATCAATTTATAACGGAAATATAAAGTAAAAGGTATAATGAATTCACCTGAGTCGCTTAACAACAAATTAAAAATGGCTGAAGAAAGGTTCAGTGAATATGAAGACAGACCAATAAAAACTTTGCAAGGAAAAGAGAGCTAAAATCCTATAAAAATATAGAGATCCATTGACATATGGGATAATATCTAACATTCTAACCTGTGTTTATTTGGAGTAACAGAAGAGAGTAAAAATTGGGCAGAAAAAATAAATTGGAGAAAATGATAATGGAAAAAAGTAACAGGAAACAATATTCCAAATTGTCAAAAACCACCAAATTGCAAATAAGGAAGTTCAGCTAACATCAAGCAAATAAAATACAAAGAAAACCACATCCAAGAGCATTAGAGCCAAACAGCCAAAAATCAAATAAAAAATCTCAACAGAAGCAAAAGAAAAGAAAATATGACTTACAAGCAACAATGTTGCAAACTATGTTTGATCTCATCAGAAGCAATGGTGCCTAGGAGAAATCTCATGACATGTTTAAAAATTAAATTTAAAAATGTCAAGAGGGAATTTTTTTATTTTTCAAAATATTAAGGGGTACAAGTGTTTTAGGTTACATGAATCATTTTTGTAATGCTTGAGTCCTGGCTATAAGTGTGTCCATCACCCAGATAGTGTTCATAGTACCCATTAGGTTGATTTACTCCCTTCGTTTCCCCTGCCCTTCCCTCCCACCGCCCCCGTTGTTTTCCACTGAGTTGTTCTTCCCTCTGTGCATTTGTGTGCTCATCAGTTAGTTCCAATTTAATAGTTAGTACACGTGGTGTTTGTTTTACCATTTTTGACATACTTCACTTAGGAGAATGGTCTCCAGTTCCATCCAGATTATTATTATTTTTTTGGCTTAGTGGTACTCCATGGTGTACATATATCACATTGTATTAATCTACTCATGAATCGACGGACACATCAGTTGATTTCACATGTTGCAATTGTGAATTGTACTGCAATAAACATTCAAGTGCAGGTACCTTTGTGATAAAATGACTTCTTTTCCATTGGGTAAATACCCCATAGTGGGATTGCTGGATAGAATGGTAAGTCTACTTTTAGTTCTTTATGGAATCTCCATATTGATTTCCATAGAGGTTGCTCTAATTTACAGTCATGCCAACAGGGTATAACCATGCCTTTCTCTCTGCATTCATGCCAGCATCTGTTGTTTTTTGACTTTTTAATAAAAGTCATTCTAACTGGGGTAAGGTATTATCTCATT
Source organism: Indri indri (assembly GCA_004363605.1). Lineage (NCBI taxonomy): Eukaryota > Metazoa > Chordata > Mammalia > Primates > Indriidae > Indri > Indri indri. Next base: position 25,474 of record RJWJ010016010.1, read on the forward strand.
GTGGTTTCAATTTCCATTTCTTTGATGATCAGTGACATTGAACATTTTTTTTTATTTGTTTATTGGCCATTTGTCTTTCTTATTTTTGAGAAGCTTCTGCTCATGTCTTATGCTCACTTTCTAATAGGGTTGTTTATTTTTTCTTGATGATTTGCTTGAGTTCTTTTAAATTCTGGTTATTAGCCCTTTATTGGACATGTAGCTTATTAATACTTTCTCCAATTCTGCAGGTTGCTTATTTGCTTTGTTGATTATTTCCTTAGCTGTGTAGAAGCTTTTTAGTTTAATCAAATCCCTTTTCAAATTTTTCTTATTGCCATCATTGCCATTGGGGTCTTTTTTCATAAAATCTTTGCCTAGGCTGATATTTAGAAGAGTTTTCCTACATTTTTCTCTAGAACTCTTGTGGTTTAATGCCTTAAATCTAGGTATTTTATCCATCTTGTATTAATTTTTATGAGTAGTAAGAGGTAGGGGTCCTATTTCATTCTTCTGCATGTGGCTATTCATTTATTGAATAAGCCTTCTTTTCCCAGTGTACATTGTTGTCTGCTTTGTCAAAAATCAGTCGGTTATAGGTAGATGGTTTTATATCTGGTTCTCTGTTCTGTTCCATTGGTCTATGTCTCTATTTTTGTAACAATACCATGCTCTTTTGGTTACCATAGACTTGTATAGTTTGAAGTCTGGTAATGTGATGTCTCCAGACTTGTTCTTTTTGCTTAAGATTGCTTTGGTTATTCAGACTCTTTTCTGGTTCCAAAGCGTATCACTTTTTTTTTTTTTTTTTTAAGATCTATCAAGTATGACTTTGGTAACTTGTTAGAAATTGCATTGAATTTGTAAGGCACTTTGGGTAGTATGGGCATTTTAACAGTGTCACTTCTACCTATCCATGAGCATGATATGTTTTTCTATTTGTTTGTATCCTCTGCCATTACTTTCCTCAGAGTTTTGTAGTTCTCGTAGAGATCTTTCACCTCCTTGGTTAAGTATATTCCTAGGCATTTTTTTCTTTTTGCAGCTATTGTAAATGGTATTGAGTCTTTGGTTTTACTCGTGGCTTGGCTGTTATTAGCACATGGAAATGCTAGTGATTTATGTACATTGATTTTTGTATCCTGAGACTTTTGTGAATTTATTTATCAATTCCAGAAGACTCTTGGTGGAATCTTCGGGGTTTTCTGGATACAAGATCATATTATCAGTAAGAGCAATAGTTTGATCTCCTCTTTCCCAATTTGGATACCCTTAATGGTCTTCTCATTGCCTTCATTGCCCTGGCTAGGATGTCCCACACTATGTTGAATAGAAGTGGTAACAGTGGGAACCCTTGTTTCATTCCAGTTCTTAGGGGCAATGGTTTCAACTTTTCCCTACCAAACATGTTGACTGTGGTGCATTTGTCATAAATAACTTTTATAACTTTGAGTTATATTTCTTCTATTCTAGTTTCTTGAGGGTTTTTACTAATGAAAGGGTGCTGGATTTTGTCAAATGCTTTTTTTGCATATATAGAAATTATCATATGGTATTTGTTTTTGCTTCTGTTTATGTGGTGAATCACATTTATTGAATTATTTATGTACAATGATGTTGAACCATCACTGTATCCCTGGGATGAAGCTCATTTAGTCCTGGTGGACTATGTTTTTGATATACTATTGAATTTGGTTTGCTATTATTTTATTGAGGATTTTTGAATCTACACTCCTGTGGGATATTGGTCTATAGTTTTCTTTTCCTGACTTTGATATCAAGGTTATATTGGCTTTGTAGAATGAGTTGGGGAGGATTTCTTCCTTATTGAGACTATGGAATAAATTTTGCAATATGGGTACCAGTTCTTCTTTGTAGATTTGGTAGAATTTGGCTGTGAATCCATCTGGTTGGGGGCTGTTTTTTGTTGGAAGGCTTTTTATTACTGGTTCAATCTCACTTCTTCTTATCACTCTATTCAGGACTTCTATTTCTTTTTGACTGGGATTGTTATGTCTTCTTGAGGAATTGCTCCCTTTACCATTATATAATAACCATCTTTGTCTTTCTTTACCATAATTGATTTAAAGTCTATTTTGTGTGATATTAGAATGGCTATGCCTGCTCTCTTTTGGTTTCTATCTGTGTGGAATATTTTTTCCTATCCTTTCACTTTGAGCCTGTTTGCATTTTTGTGGTTTAAATATGTCTCCTGGAGGGAGCAGATAACTTTAGTTGTGTTTTTTCATCCATTCAGCCAGACTATATCTTTTGAGCGGCATATTTAAGCCATTCATGCTGAGATAGAATTGATATGTGTGACGCTGTTCTGTTCATCATAACAGGTAGTGCCTCATTGTCTTATTTTTCTTCTTGTGCTATTGTTTTATAGGAGTTGTGAGCTTTGGCAATTTGGGGGGATTTTACATTGGTGGGTATCTATTAACTGATTTGTGTATAATGCAGTTCTGAGTATTTCCTGCAGGGCAGATCTGGTCATGACAAACTTCCTTAATGTTTGCTTATCTGGAAAAGACTTAATTCCTCCGACAATTGTGAAACAGAGTTTTTCAGGGTACAAAATTCTAGGCTGGAAGTTGTTCTGTTTATGAAGACTGAAGATGGGGGCCCACTCCCTTCTGACTTACAAGGTTTCCACTGAGAGGTCTGCTGTTAGCCTAATGAGTTTGCCCTTGTAGATCATTGTTGCTTGTATCTTGCTGCTTGTAGCAGTATCTCTTTCATTTTGACTTTGGCCAGGTTGAATACTGTGTCCTATTTGTGATGGATCTCTCCAGTGTTCTATGACCATCTCGTATCTGGATGTCTGGATCTCTGGCAATACCAGGGAAGCTTTCCTCAATAATTCCCTCAAATAGATTTTCGATGCTTTTAATGCTTTCTTCTTCTCCCTCAGGGATACCTATAATTTGTATGTTAGTTCACTTCACATAGTCCCATATCTCTCTAAGTAATTGCCCTGCCTTTGTTGTTCTCTTCCTTGTCTCTTTAAATGATTGGGTTAGCTCAAGAGCCTTGTCTTCAAGCTCCAAGATTCTTTCTTCTCCTTGTTTTAATCTGTTCATGAAATTTTCTGATGTGTTTAGAAATTCCCTAAATGACTCTTTAATTTCCTTAAGTTCAATTATATCCTTCTTTATGTTCTCTTGTTCTTTAGTGACTTCGTTATTAATATCCTGAAACATTGTTTGGCTTCTTTTTATTGGTTTTCAACTTTCTCTTCAATTCCATTTATCTTCTTTTCCATATTCTGAATTCCATTTCTGTCATTTTGATGATTTCCTTATAGTTGGAGTTCATTGCTGTAGCTCCATTTGTGATCCCTTGGGGGCACTGATCTGTTTTTACTTTTCATGTTTCCAGGGTTCTTTTGTTGGTTTCTTCTCATTTGAAACTTGTTTTCTCAATTCAGGGCTAATAGGTTTGCAGGGCACCTGTTCCTTGCTGGAAACTTTCCTGTTTGATTAGAGTAAGGGGAGGTCCCCAGATGGTGCCTTCCCCCCACCCTACTCTGGAATGTTGATACAGCAGAGGAGGTGTGTGTACACTAGGAAGCCTGTAATGCAGCTGTTCTGATTTGTTCTGCTCACCTGTGATTGCCTCTACCCACACCTGTGCTAAATGCTGTTTGTGTTCGGTTATTCACCAAATGGTTGTAGGATTCTCAAGTTGGGAGCTGAGTGAGACCCTCTTCACTGAGGCTGATGTTGTGGAGTTTGCTCTACCCAGGGTCTCCCCACAGAGTTGACAGCAGCAACTGGGTGAAGCTCTCTAGGTGGTTATCATGTGTTCCCGGGCTGTGGGCCTTTGCTTGAACCAGGTCACAGTATACTCAAAGCTCAAAGCTAGGATGTCCCTGGCAGGGTGTTGGATTTTGGAGCAGTTCCTCCAGCTCTGCGGTGGTGGTGGAGGCTATGGGGTTGTGTCTTGGGGTCTACATGCAGGGCTGGAGTCTTGCGGATGTTATCTCAGGCCTGGTGGGAGCTCTGGAGGCACAGAGGCTGAGCCTTGGGCTCCAATGTTAGAGCCTCAGAGCCAGGAATGGGGAGGGGCCTGAAGCAGGGCATCTGAGAAGGGCCTCTGAGCCAAAAGCAGAGCTGTGCAGGCAGTGGGGCTGATCTGATCTGGAGGGTAGGGTCTGGGCCAAACAGACAGGAGACTGTTGGGGCCTGGAGGGCAGAGTCAGCCAAGCAAGTGGCTTGCTCTTCTGCAGCCCTGGGGACTGAGCAGATGCCAGGTCAGGTGGGCAGAGGTCAGTTCCAGTGACCTAGGGACTGCAGAGTTTTTCCCGCCCTACACAAGACCTGCTGAAGCAGTTGCCCAAAGCCTCTCGGGTGCCTGCTGCATCCCAGTCAATGTCTACGCTCAGATTCTGTTGCACTGTAGGGGAGAAGCACTTGATTCCAGTCATAGGGTATGGGTCAAGGAAGCCATCAGCTAGTCCACTCCCTCCCCAGCCTGGTTTGGACCTGGGACCATATACCCAAGAGATCAGGATGGCTTTAACTGCTGCCCAATCCCCACCACACTTGTTGTCTGGTGCCATGACTCTGCATGGACTCCAGGCAGGTCCCTGGCCCAACCAGGTAGAGGTCTGTGGCAGTAGAGGGAGCTGTCTCACAACTTGCACAGCACCAGCAGGGTGATCACAGTGCCCCAGCACTCTCTCCTCCTATTCTTCCCCATGTGTTCTCTGATCTTCCTATACATATCACCCCATCACCTTTTTTCCTGCCACATTGAGTGTCCCACATTGCTTCTCTATGATTTCAGAATGTTGATTCAGAAAAGAGTGATTCATATTTAGGCAGCTACTGGCATTTTTCACTTCTTTACTTGGGAGAAGTGTGCTGGCAGGCTGCTTCTAGTCCACCATTTTTCCCCCAAGAGGGAGTATTGTAGTAGAAAATATACCCTTCAAAAATTAGGGTGAAATAAAGATAATTTAATATTAAACGAAAGCTGAGTTAACCTATCATAAGCTGAATTACACTACAAGCAATATTAATGTATGATCTTCCAGCTGAAGGAAATTTAATCAAAGGTACATTTAATCTACATACAGAAATGAAGGAAACCAAAAAGGATACATCTGTTTGTATAAATAAAAGTCTTTTATTCCCTTTAATTTATACCTGTCAAGGTCATACATCAATTTAAAAAGTTTAAAGTAAAAAAAATAAAAATAAAAAATTGGGATTTATAATGTATGTCAAGAGGATTGCAACAAATCTAAATGTGATTGTACCTGAAATAGGATGGCACCAGTATAAAAGGATACAAATAAATCAATGGAACATGATAGAGAACCAAGAAATAAAGCCATATATGCACAATCAGCAGATCTTTGACAAAGCAGACAAAAATATACACTGGGGATAGGATGCTCTATTCAATAAATGGTGCAGAAAAAATTGGATAGTCATATACAGAAGAATGAAATTGAATCTCTGTCTCTCACCGTATAAACAATTAGGGCAAGGTGAAAAAAAAATTAGATGTAAAACCTAAAACCATAGAACTTTTAGAAGAAAACATAGAAAAAACTCTTCAGGACATTGACCTAGGCAAAGAATCTACAACTAAGAGCTCAAAGCGAATACAATAAAAACCAAAATAAATAAATGGGACTTAATTGACTGAAAAGCTTCTTCACAGCAAATGAAATAATCAACAGAATATATAGACATCCTACACACTGGGAGAAAATATTCACAAACTACACTTTTGGTGAAGGACTAATATCAAGACTCCGTAAGAAACCCACACAAATCAGCAAGAAGAAAACAAATAACCCCATTAAAAAGTGGACAAAAGGCAAGAATAGCTATTTTTCAAAAGAAGATATAGAGATGGCCAACAAACATATGAAAAATGTTCAACATTACAAATCATCAGGGAAATGCAAATTAAAACCACGAGTGTTACCATACCACTGTCAAAATGGCCATTATTAATAAGTCAAAAAACAAGAGATGTTGATACAGATAGGGTGGAAAAAACATGCTTATATACTGTTGGTAGGAATGTAAATTACTACAACTTCTATGGAAAACAGTATGGAGACTCCTCAAAGAACTAAAGGTTGATCTACCACTTCTGGGTATATATCCAAAGGAAAATAAGTCATTATATTAAAAAAAAAAGTGAACCCATATATTTATTGCTGCACAATGGAAAATAACAAAGATATGAAATCAACCTAAGTGTCCATTAGCTGTTGAGTGGATAAAGAAAATGTTGTATATGTATGTGTACGCGCACACAGACACGCTCACACCCACACATACCCTGTGGAATACTACTCAGCCATAAAATATAAAATAATGAAAGCCATAAAATAATGTCTTTGGCAGTAACTTAGACAAAACTGGAGTCCATTATCATAGTGAAGTATCTCAGGAATAGAAAAACAAATACCACATATTCTCACATATAAGTGGGAACTAAACAATGGCTGTACATGGTCGCACAGAATGGTATAATAGACATTATAAACTCAGAAGGGATACGGTGGAAGGAGCATGAGGGATTAAAAATTACCCATCAGGTACAGTGTAAACTATCTGAGTAACAGGTATGCTAAAAGACCTGACTTCACCACTATACAATTCATCTATGTAACAAAAAACCACTTGTACCCAGAAGACCCCACATAGCCAAAGCAACCTTAGCAAACAGAACAAATTGGGAGCATCAACTTACCAGACTTCAAGCTATACTACAAGGGTATGGTAACCCAAACAGCTTGGTACTGGCACAAGAACAAAGACATAGAGCAACGTAACAGGACTGAGAATCATATAGCCATTTGATCTTGACAAAGCAGACAAAAACATACACTGGGGAAAAGAATCCCTATTCAATAAATGGTGCTGGGAAAACTGGATAGCCACATGTAGAAAACTGAAGCAGAATTCACACCTCTCACCACTCACAAAAATCAACTCACAATGAATAACAGACTTAAATCTAAGCCATGAACCCATAAGAATTCTGAAAGAAAATGTTGCAAAAATGTTACAGGTATTGGCCTAGGCAAAGAATTCATGAAGAAGACCCCAAGAACAATCACAGCAACAATAAAAATAAATAAGTGACACCTGATCAAATTAAAAAGGTTCTGCACAGCCAAAGAAACTATCAGTAGAGCAAATAGACAACCTACAGAATGGGAAAAAAATATTTGCATGCTATATATTCAATAAAGGGCTGATAACTAGAATCTATATAGAACCCAGGAAAATCAGCAAGAATCAAATCAAACAACTCCATTAAAAAATGGGCAAAGGACATGAACAAGAACTTTTCAGAAGAAGACAGAGTAATGACCAACAAAGATATGAAAAAGTGCTCAACATCTATAACCATTAGGGAAATGCAAATCAAAACCACAATGAGATGTCACTTATTTCCAGTGAGAATGACTTTTATGAAAAAGTCCCCAAACAACAAATGTTGGCATAGATGTGGATAAGTAGGAACTCTCATATACTGCTGGTGGGACTGCAAACAAGTATATGGAAATTATTATGGAGATAGCTCAAAGAACTAGAAGTACAACTACAATTTGATCCAGCAATCCCACTGCTGGGTATCTGTATAAAGGAAAAAAAGACATTCTCTAAAAAAGACATCTGCATCAAATATTTATAGCAGCACAATTCACAATTGCAAAGATGTGGAAACAACCCAAATGCCTATCAATACAAAAGTGGATTAATAAAATGTAGTATATGTATACAATGGAGTGCTACTTGGCCATTAAAAAAAAATGGCAAACTAATACATCTTGTATTATGCTGGATGGAGATGGAGTCCATGTTTCAAAATTAAGTATCATAAGAATGGAAAAATAAACACCGCATGTACTCACCATTAAAATGGTACTAATTGATCAACATCAATGTGCACATATGGGAAGTAACATCCATAGGGCATCACATAGGTAGGAGGGGGAAGGAGAGGATGGGCAAATCCACATCTAAAGGATGCGTTGTTCGCTGTCTGTGGGATGGGGATGCTTGTTCGGCAGTGCAAAGGCAATTTATGTAATCAAAGAGTTTATACCCCTGTTATAAAAAAAATTAAAAAGAAAATTAAAAGAAATAAAGGCATATATATATATATATATATACATATATATAAAAAATACACTTAACAACAGAATAAAAAAGATAAAAAAAAAAAATAAAAATAAAAAAATAAAAAAAAAGAAAGAAAAAAATAAAAAAAAAAAAAAAAAAAAAAAAAAAAAAAAAAAAATAGAACATGAGTGACCCTTGAGACATGTAATCTGATTGTCAGAAATGTGAAGTAAAAAAATACATAAATGAATAAAGGATGATTTGTTTTCAATTTTATTAAAAACCCCATAAACACACATCCAGAAAGCTCAGTGAAGCCCAAGCAGAAAAACTACAAGAAAAATTATGTCAAGTCACATAATAATTACCAAAAATTAACCTAAAGAAAAAAGTCTTAAAACAATAGAGTGAGAGGAGTGTAGAAATATGAAGAAAATCAAAGATAAGTATAAGAATGGATTCGTCATAAGAAATAATGCAGTCAGGAAAAGAACAAAAATTAAAAAAAAATAAAATGATCTGTAAACACATAAGAATAGCAAATATTGGGAGATGGAACTTGGAGAAGATGATGTCATGAAAAAAGTACTATATTATTTGATTTTGCTTATGGAAAGGGGCAATACAGTCATTCAGTTGGAAGTTTAATGTTTGAAGCTGTAATATCAAAAAAACTTTACCATGTATTGATGGGCACTTGGGTTAATAAAATGTGGTATATGTATACCATGGAGTACTATTCAGCTATAATAAACAATGGTGATCTAGCACCTCCTGTATTCTCCTGGATAGAACTGGAACACATTCTACTAAGTGAAGTATCCCAAGAATGGAAAAATAAGCACCACATGTACTCACCAGCAAATTGGTTTCACTGAGCAACACCTAAGTGCACATATAAGAATAACATTTATTGGATGTCGGGCAGGTGGGAGGGGGGAGGAGGGGATGGGTGTATGCATACATAATGAGTGCAATGCGAACCATCTGGGGGATGGACACGCTTGAAGCTCTGACTGGGGGGGCAGAGGGACAAGGGCAACATACATAACCTAAAAATCTGTACCCCCATAACATGCTCAAATATAAAAAAAACTCTAGCATATGATACTTCTGTAGTTATTTTTAAATGTTAAATGATGTTAATAATGAATATTTTAAGAAATATTATTTATGATTCTGTAAAATAATCCATTATATTATTTATATTGTTTTTATTAATTTAAATTAAATTGCATTTATTTTCATGTAACTTGTGTGTGGGCATTGCATTCTTATAAAACCATTCCCTCTATCCATCTGGCTATCCTATCTGTATTTATATATACTCCTACATATCTATGGATGCCTCTATTTTTCTATCCCTTCACTCTTTCATTAATTCTTCTAGCCATATATACTATATACTAGCCATAAAACTAAGAAAAAGAGATGTATATGTTATATATGAATACAAAGTGATGTTTTCTGCTGATAAAATGGTTATCCCTGATTTCAGGAGATTAACATTTTTTCATAATCCTTTTTACCTATATCTATATTGCCTTTACTTGACTATATGATAGTCTTGTTAAAATTATAGTATTAATAAAATTGTTACATATTAAATCATTAAAAGATAAATAACTA
>RJWJ010016011.1:0-35188 GCA_004363605.1 Indri indri
AAAAATAAAAATGAATAAAATAGTTACTTTGCTGGAATGCTATAAGAATTTAATTTGATAGTATATATAAATCACCTGGCACATGGTAGGCACCCAGAAAAGTGTAGCCATTCATAATAATAATAAGAGAAGATAGTGCAGATTTTTTTAAAGGAGAGTTTCACAAGTTCCTGCAATTGTGAATAGGTGCCTGCCGGAGTAGGGACCCCTTAAACAGACGAAGTACTTTGGGGAACCAAGCTTCAGTACATTTTCAACTTTTCTGACAGGAGGTAGATTGGATATTGCTCAGAAATATTCTCTCTCTCCTCCTCGCTTCCATAGGAGAAGTAAGTATACTCCTATGAATTGAAGTTGGGCCTGACCATGCAACTTGTTTCAGCCAATGGGATGTTAGTGAACATGAGGCAAACAGAGGCGTTTTAGAGTCCAGCAATTGACTGCTCTCCTGCCAAAGACCTCTGCTGTTGACCTTAAAATAACACATACGGACCAGCCCACTGTTCCTTGCAGCTCCAAGAGAGACACTTGGAGCCCAGCCAAGCTGCCTCCAGTGAACTCAACCTAGATTTTTAATCCCCAACGCACAGACACATGAGTAAGCCCAGATGAACATGGTCTAGATTAGCCAAACACATTAATGTAAGAATAAATGATTATTATTTTAAACCACTGAATGGTAGGGACAGTTTTTTCAAGCAGCATTTCTCTAGCAACAACTTATATACCACTTTTTGCTATTGTACTTGGAGAGTTGTCACGGACACATTCATCCTTTCGCACCATGGTATTTATTTAAGACATGTGAGTACTACCATGTGCTAGGCCTGTGCTACCCACGGAATTAGACTGGGAGACAAACAGGCACAATCATGAGTCTAGGCATGTGTTTAGGATCACTGGCTTAATTTGGAGCACAGTCTTCAAATGGTTCCTGTAGGGAAATATTGCTGAGGATTTCAAACACCAATTAAAAGACAAGAAAACAAATACAAAAAGCATAACACATTCCTTCCTTCTTCCTGCACAGAACATAATGTAACAGCAAATTGCTCTCAATTAGGTCCTCTATACCCTGAAAAACAGTAAATATTTTTTGCCTCTCACGTGAACTTGAGGAGGGTAATTGTTCTGAGTGAATAAAAGCAAACAATTTTAGCAAATACCCAAAGCAAGGTGAATTGTTGATTTTTTAAAATGTAGAATTAGAAATAAATAAATTAGCAGACTCTTCTCAATATATTTTAATAAATATTTTGCATAACTTTTTTTTTCTCCTTTAAACAATAGATTAGTCCCAGTACTGTCATAATGGCAGATCAAGTTAGTAGGCATTCCCCTCTAGCTACAACCCACAGATACAACAAATTTCCAGATGCTAGATTAAAGATATTAAAAATTATGTCTAAATACATAGCCAAGCTGAAAAAGAAGGTAAGTCCTCCAGGCACAGGAATGAAGGAGGAAATCAAAGCCAGAGCAGCAGTTTCATTGAAAGCTCAGACACTTACATGCATTTTAAAGCCAGATATTATCCTAGGAGTTGGGGAACTGCAGTTTTAATGCCAACGTAGAAACAAGAAATGTGATCTTGGGAGAGGACCTGAGAGGAAGACCATTTTACAGAGCCAGAATCCTTAAAGGCCCACTCTGCTCTTTGAAAAGAAATAGAATAACTCTACCTACTGGCTTGAAGACATAGTAAGGAAGATTGCTTTATGTCCCTGTCCCTGGGAAGGAAAAATAAAAATCATGCATAAAATGAAAACTCCAATTTTGTACCTTGCACAGGTGTGGAGGGCTAAATGCTATCCCTGTGCTGTGGGACTGCCAAGCTGAGAAATTAAAACTTCTAAGATCTTGACTAAAATTGTTCCATTGCAACATAGGAAAATACATTGAGCCTAAGACATGCAAAACTTTCCAAGAAAACAAAGGAAAAAAAAAAATGTCCTGTAAAATACAATAAACCACAAGGAAACAAACCACCATAAGGAAGCATCAGATGTAACAAACAAGAAATGGCATTACCAAAACAACCACAATAATTTGAAGGAAAAAATTAAAAATATGCTTAAAATAATAAGCATATAATAAAGAGAAACTGTGATGAAATATGACCAAAAAGTGAACTAAAAATATTCACATTTAAATAACAACAAATAGAACTTCTAGGAGAAAATTTTACAAGCTAATGGGGGGAAAATATTACCCATAAAAAAAGCCAAGAAAGAAATTATCCTAATAGAAGCCAAAAGACATTGATATAATATCTTCAAATAGGTGGTGAAAATAGCTGTCAAACTAGAATTCTACAGCCAGCAGAACTATACTTTTAAAGGAAAAAAATAAAGATACTTTAAGATAAATAAACTCCAAAAATTTTAGCATTTACAAACAATCCATCATAAAAATAAATAAACAAAAAATCAAAGGGCATACTTTGAATAAGAAGAAGTCAAACTTGGAAGGAAATGTATACAAAAAAATGTATGTGAAAGAATTGTAAAAAAGTAGATGAATCTAAAGAAGGAATAACTCTTAAAATTCAGGAATACAATTTGTAATAATTATCAAGTATACTAAAGGCTTTATAAATAAGGGAAAATTAAAATATTGAACAACAATAGCAAAATATGTCAGTGGCTGATTAGAATTAAAATATTTTGAGAACATTGCTCAATAGGAGGATAGAAATATTTACTGTTTCAGATATTGCTAAATCTACTATGCATGGTAAAAAACAATTGCAGGACAATTAAGGGCAATTACAACAAGAATAAGCATTTAATGTATAATTTCCAAATTAAAAGGAAGGTAAAAAGCAAAATAAAAACAAAAAAAAAACAACAAAAACGTCAATATAATTAAGACTAGAAAGAAGAAAAAGGAAATACAGTACAGTAAATAAAAAACACCAAATAAGATATTACAAATTAATAATACTACTAAAAGCAATAATCACGCCAAATGTAAATGGATTAAACTTCCTTTTTGAAAAATGGATTACAAATAGTCCCCAATTTATGATGGCTCAACCTATAATTTTTTGACTTTACAATGGTGCAAAACCCATATGCACTCAGTACACTCTTCAATTTATAATGGATTTATTGATATGTAACCCCATCATAAGTCAAGGAGCATCTGTACTCAGATTAGAATAAAAATTTAAAAAACAAAAATCAGAATCCAGATCTATTTACAGTAGAAATGCCAAAATGCAATGAAACAAATATATTGAATATAAAGTAATGAACTCTGTGTGTTTGTGTGTGTTATGTATGTATAAATGGTAAAACTAATCAAAATAAAACTGATCAGGCAATATTAATACAAAACAGAGTCAACATTAAGGCAAAACCTATTCTAATTTTCATGACAGAAAATTATTGTATAATACATTGTCTAACCAAAGAAAATTTTTAAAGATCAATGGATTTAACAAATGCCCAAGGAAAGGAGAATGAGCAAATAATTAAAGATGCATATTTCTTTAAAAATTTACCTGACAGATATAATAATCTTAGATATTTATGCATCCAACAATAGAGCCTCAAAATATATAATGTCAAAATTTCCTGATTGTAAGAAGAATTGGACAAATCCACTATCAGATTAGGGTTTAAAAAAAAACAACACACATTTCTTCCAAAAATATGTAGATTCAGGCATTCAAGAAACAAGTAAGTATGGAGAAGATTTGAACAACACTAGCCATGTGTAGAACCCTATACTGAACAATTAGTGGACACTTTATATTTAGGCATACATATTAATACAACATTTTTAAAAATCAACTATATTCTAGGCCATAAAAGAAATAGTAATAAATAAAAAAGAATCAATTTCCCTGATGACATATAATATGGAACATCTTTTCATGTGCTTATTTCCCATCTATATATCTTCTTTTTATTTTCTTGGCAGTATCTTTTGCAGAGGTTCTTTAATTTTTATTTTTAATTTTAATGAAGAAATTTTTAATTTAATGAAAGTCTGGCTTATCAATTCTTTCTTTCTAAAAAGCCATCACCAAACCCAAGAACACCCAGATTTTCTCCTATGTTATTTCCTAGGAGTCATGTAGTTTTGCATTTCGCATTTAGATCTGTGATCCATTTTGAGTTAATTTTTGTGAAAGGTGTAAGCTCTGTGTCTGGATATATATTTTTTTGTTGTATGCGGGTGTCAACAGTATATTTTCTTCATTGTATTACCTTTGGTCTTTTCTCAAAGATCAACTGACTGTACCTATGTAGGTCTGTTTCTGGCCTCTCTATTATGTTCCATTGATCTATTTGTCTATTCTTCTAATGCCACATTGTCTTGGGTACTGCAGTCTTAAAGTCAGATAGTGTCAGTCCTCCAACTTTGTTCTTCTCTTTCAATATTGTGCTGGCTATTCTGATGGTTTTGCCTCTTCATATAAACTTTCGAATCAGATAAATATGTCATCAGGGAAATGCATATTAAAACTACAATGAGATGTCACTACCCACATATTAAAATGGCCAAAATCCAGAACACTGGCAACATCAAGTACTTCTGAGGATGTGGGGCACCAGGGACTTTCATTCATTGCTGGTGGGAATGCAAAATGATAACGGCTATTCTAGAAGACAGTTTGGTACTTTCTTAACAAAACTAAACATATTTGTACCATACAATCCAGCAATCACAATCCTTGGTATTTACCCAAAGGAGCTGAAAACTTATGTACACACAAAAACCCACACACAGGTATTCATAGCAGTGGTATTCATAATTGCCAAAACTTGGAAGCAAACATGTCTTTCAGTAGGAGAATGAGTAAATAAACAGTAGTACATCCATACAATGACATATTATTTAGTGCTAAAAAGAAATGACCTGTCAAGCCACAAAAAGATAACAAGGAACTGCAAACACACGTTGCTAAGTGAAAGAACCAGACTGAAAAGCCTACCTACTATATGATTCCAACTATATGACATTCTGGAAAAGGGAAAGCTATAGAGACAATAAAAAGATCAGTGATTTCCAGGGGTTAAGAGAGAAGGAGAGATGAACAGGCAGAGCACAGAGCATTTTTAGGGCAGTGAAATTATTCTCCATGATACTGTCTATAATGGTGGGTACATATTATTATACATTTGTCCAAACTCATAGAATGAACAACGCCAAGTGTGAACTCTAATGTAAACTGTGGTCTTTGGATGATAACGATGTGTCAATGCAACACGTGTCCCACTGCGGTGAGGAAGTTGATAATCGGGGAGGCTGTGCATGTGTAGGGATAGGGAACATATGCGATATCTCTGTGGTTTCCACTCAATTTTTCTGTGAATTTAAAACTGCTCTAAAAAAATTAAATCTATTAGAAAAAAGAATCCGTATCACATGGATAATATTCTCTACCAACAATATAAATAGTGATATCAATAGAAAAAAGATCATTTAAATAAACAATCATTTGTAGAGTAAAAATATGCTAAATAATTCCTTGGTTACAAAAACAATAGAAATCAGAAAATACATAGAACTGAATATTACACATAGGAATACTTGGCTTCCACAGATGGTAGACATTACCAAGAGGACATAGTAGAGATGCTTCTAAATGGAAGAAACCTTTGCAAATTTATGTTTCAAGATCCAGAAAGTAATTTTCATAACAGAGAATTATTGTATAATAAATTGTCTAACCAGAGAAAACTTTTTTAATCAATACATTCAGCAAATGCCCAGGGAGAGGAGAATTAGCAAATCCAAGAAAAAAAGTTAGGCAAAACCACTCAGGTATTGTAGACAAATGCAATCTCAGCTTTTAAATAAAGAATGCTTCAAAATAAATGTAGGTTCTTATGGGAAATGTAGTTACCTATACCTCCTACCCCCATTTCAGTTCTGTTAAACGCATATTTATTAAGGGCCTGTGATGTACAAAATGGCAAAATAGGTAATTGGGGCGTACAAATGACTCAGATTCAGTGCCTGTCATCAAGGAGCTTTTAGACTACTGAGAGAGAGAAGCACAAAAAACATCCGTCGAATAAAATGTCATTGGCACAAAGGTTTGCCCCGTGTGTTGTGGGACCACAGAGGATGGACACTCAGTCCATCTTAGGGTTCAAGAACAGCTTTTGAAAGAAAAGACTCGCAGGTTTCCTAAGGCATCAAATTGCTTTTCTTACGCATTACCCAACCCTCACAATTTCAGTACCAAAATATACCAAAGAATTTAAATGTCTCTGAATTTTTTCTGAAATATCTAAAGCAAACTCACAAGTAATGCATCAACTTCTCAGTTGCATTGCTCAAGGCAATTCTAAAAGGGAAAAGAGAAAAAAAACAACAGTTACTTATATTAGAGCCATCAGCAGAAGGAAAGACTCAACTGGGGCATCTCTTGCAAGGCTCTTACTAAAACTGAGCAGACTTTTTGGAAACACTCTAGGGTAAGCACCAGCATATGACAGCACAATATTACTTTTTTTAAAAATTTCAATCTAAAAATTAGCATTCCAAAACTCAGACTGGAAAGAAGACAGGGATGCCATTAGCATTACAATGTCTGCTTGCTGCTTGCCCTCTCAGTACAAGCACAATTGTGGGTACCTGGGGAGGACAGACAGAGATTGATCAGGAAGAACATCGTCCAACCTCATGGGGTGGACTGTTACAAGGCAAAGAGAAAGTGACTAAGGCATTTCAATTTTTTTTTAATTTAACCATATGTAAGTTTAAAAGCAAAACTGATTAAATTCACTCAAGTAAATTTTCCACGTCTCATTCATATCTGCCTGCAAATGAGACTTATTGAACTTCCCCTGGCTCGAAAACCAGAAAGAAAAATTATAAATAAGGAAATCACCCAGACAATACTTGATTTAACAGATCTCAGTCACTCTGCTGTCATGGGGCTCTCTGGGACATTTTCAATTCTGAAAATGTATGTGGCACATTGGAAAAAATATCACCTAACCCAGCAATATTTTCCAAGGCCAAGCCTTGCTCAATTGGACCATATGGTACGATTGGTGTTTTAACAGCTGCCACTCGATTAAGGGCTTCCCCGTTACCATTCCTGCCAGAGTTGCTGGCTTTCTCTAGTTTATTTCCTCTCAGGCTTTTCTTCTTTGAAGATTTGTGTTTGTGCAACTGTGGTGCCCAGTTAATTGTGTTTATTTTGGGTATTTTCTACTTTGTATGTGTTGGGCTGGATTGAGAGAGATCATGCTACTTTGGGGAGTTAGTTACAAAATTTTCAAGACAGGTCATCAAACTCCGAAATAGGTGTAAGTATGTGTGCACGCCCATGCGTTTTAGAATTTAAGTGTTGCAAATAATAAGGCCCTTAGAGTGCGTTTTGCAGAACGCAGACTTTTGGAGTTTGGTTAATTTCCATGCCAAGAGTTCCGTGGAGTCAAGAGCAGCAGCTCCTCTGGGAAGCCGATGGAATTCTCTCCAAGGATGCTCAGCAAAAGACAAAATTTTAAAATGTACAGAGGACAGAAATTCACCAGCACCCTGCAAGACCAGACCCAGGAATTTGCCACTTTTTTCTTGGAATTTAGATTGTCCTGGTCTTTGGGGGCTTTCTGTTTCTTTGCCTAGATACTATTCTGCAATTATTGAAAATTAGATCTTACTTTGCTTTGCTTCCCTTGGTTTTCAAGCATAGTCTTCATTGTTATTTTAAACACACGTCAACTCCCCCATCAGTTAGGGATAGGAAAAAAGAATCTATTTTTCTGGTGGCAATATATTTCAATTGTTATAGCAGTGTGGAAGAATGGGAAAATTATAGGCAAAAGTCAAGTATCTCTGATATGTGAACTTAGAAGAAGTGTCTATACCACAGCAAACACATTTCAGTGAGGATTTTTATTCTGTAACCTAAATCAGCTGAAAGCTGTTATTTCTTCCTGAAGGAGAACTATCCAATCCAATGGGACCTAAGTAGATGTCATATAGTCAGAACCACACCATATGCGTGTGCGCACACACACACACACACACACACACACAGAAAACAAACATACTAAAATGCTATCTTCTTTTTAACAAAGCTAATAACTTCCCATCCAGCTTGCTTTAAAATACAGGAAAGGGCTTCATTAATTTGAACTTTATAATTACAGGATCTAGAGTCACAAATAAATTACTTTAAACAATATGACCAAACACAGTGACTCACACTTGTAATCCTAGCACTCCAGGAGGCCGAGGCAGGAGGATCACTTGAGGTCAGGAGTTTGCGACCAGCCTGAGCAAGAACGAGACCCCATCTCTACTAAAAATAGAAAGAATTATCAGGGTGTGGTGGCACACACCTGTAGTCCCAGCTACTCAGGAGGCTGAGGCAGGAGGCTCTCTTGAGCCCAGGAGTTTGAAGTTGCTGAGTTAGGCTGATGCCGTGGCACTGTAGCCCGGGCAATAGAGCGAGACTCTGTCTCAAAAAAAAAAAAAGAAAAATTAAATTTTAGCAGTCAGACCACTTAGCAAAAAACTAAAATGCTAAATAGCATAACAATGTAAAATTCTTATGTTAAAGAACATGTCAAAATAGAGGTCGTCATCACTCTGCTTGGAGTATCTTAGAACTTCCATGCCTGGGTAGAGAGAAAAGCAATGAGGGGAAGGGAAGGATTACAGGATTACCAAAGGACAAGAGCAGGAAAGTGTAAGGGAAAGAGCTGTGCTGAGTGTTTGGAGGCGCTGTGGCATGGGGGAATTGGTGGGGATGTTCATATAATTAGTTAAAGACACATAACAAATGCATGCATTTGTAGAGGCCCAGTACACAAGAGAATATATAATGGTCTCACTTGAGCTTTGAAGTTAAAAGCCAGAGGTCTGAGCTTGGACTCAGTCGCTTACCAGCTGCACAGCTGCACCAGTCACACGACTTCCCAGCACTTACATTCCTTCATGCGAAACACATGAAACATGCATTTCTTTCTTGAAGCTTTGGCATGAAGATTAAAAAACATAACTGGCAAATGGGCTAGCACAGTGCGTGGCACATAGTAGGAAGTCACTACATACGAACATTTTTCCTTTCTGCTTTCTCTGCCCTACTCCCTGCCATCACCGCTTGCCCCAAATGCAAGAGTTTGGAAATTTTATCATCAGTGATAACGAATTCTGTAAACCATAGGTATGTTCTTACAGCAAGCTATACAATGTCTATTAGTCACCCAGCCATCACCTTTCTCACCTATTTTATAAACCTATTGTAAATCGATCCCTTCCTGAGAACTATGCAAGTGAGCAATAGTGTTTTTAATCAGTGTTACTGATTATACGAGGTTTCTGGAATGCGGAAGAACTGTGAATACACAGAACTGAAGTCATTTCAGTTCAGTGGAAGAACAACTGTGACATCTAAAGGCAGACAGCAAGGCTGAAACACAGCGTTGGCTCAGAAACATGCAAAAATGGCAAATGTCATTGCTATGTACTGAAATAGGGACTAAATATTCTTTTCTGCCATTTCTTTTATTGCACTTTCCAATTCAGTGCAGATCTCTTTTGCCATAAAACCACGGAGCCTTTCTGAAAAGTAAATGTGGCCTTTCATTAATCACTGCCTTCCACTTGTTTTTTCTCAAATTCACCATTGAGAAGTCTGCAGTACCACAAACCTTTGACTAGTGCACTACCTTGATTAAGGCACAAAACGTTAAAAGCAAATTACTATGAAAGTATGAAACAATTTGCACTTAATGTTTCAGTCATATCTGTAAAAAATATGACTTAAATATAGTTTTATTAATAATACATATTTTAATTAAACGGCTGGAGGTGCATCTAGCAGGAAAAATTGAATCTTCTTTGGATTTCACATACTGGTATGATTCATGGGCAGTAAATATGCAAAGCTTTATGCCCATAAGGCAATCAAACTCCAAGGCTGATATGCATGTTTTTATCTAAAAGAATGAAATCTCGTAAGGGCTAGAAGTAATAATAATAATAACAACAGACTGCCAGAGCAGTCTAATGAATTGGCTCTAGCCAACAGTATCCCTTTCCATATAATAAAACCATCCTTTCAGCTACAATTACCTCCACTCCAACATTTTATGGAAGTAATAATTTACTTCCATTATTCTCATTACACAGGAAAATTCTGAATAGGTACTTTTACATATTGAAAAGCTTCACCAATATTAACAATGAAATCCTAGCATAGGAGTGACCACCTTTGCAAAGCAGGAAATACTTTCCATTGTAGACTATTTAGGTATTGCTTAATCCCAGAAGTACCCCACTTTACTCCTGCTACTTCCATAACATTTGCCATTTTATTAGTTTGCTAGGGTTGTCACAACAAAGTACCAAAGACTGGGTGGCTTAAACAACAGAAATTGTATTTCCTCATAATTCTGGAAGCTAGAAGTCTGAGATCAAGTTGTCAGCAGGATTGGTTTCTCCTGAGGTATCTCCCCTTGCCTGGCAGATGGCCATTTTCTCCCTGTGTCTTCACATGGTCCTTCCTCTCTGTGTGTCTGAGTCCCAGTTTCCTCTGCATGTAAACATACCAGTCATCTTGGATTCTGTCTACACCCTAATGACCTCATTTTAACTTAATTATCTGTTTAAAGACTCTATCTCCAAATACAGGCACATTCTGAGGAACTGGGAATTAGGACTTTGACATGTGAATTTTGGTGGAACGCAAATCAGATTAAAACACTTGAAGATTATTTTTCAGTTTCATAAGGTTGTATCTACCATCTGCTTCTGTACCACTTGGCATGGTATTTTGCCAAGAAGAGCCTGCTGAATTTTTAAGACTATGTAGAGTTGACTCAAAAGCTAAGGTTTTAATTTTTTAATTTGCAATTTGAATTTCTCTTCATTGCATTTGTAGTCATCATTTTGAAATAACTGAAAAATTAAAAATGAAAAGTTGACCACTAGTTAGCAAATGTTGAGAGAACATCAGCTCTCCTAACTTTACACTAGACACAGCTGTGACTCAAGAACCACATGTATCACATATCACTGAAGCCATGCTGAGTGAGGATGTCTTGGAGGGATCAAACAAGGTGAGCATTGCCATTCCCAAGGTGACCAAGTGATCTGGAAAGTATCTTTAAAGCTCTATTGTTAGAAGTACACACATTTATTTTTGTTTTGTCTTTCTAATGAATTGTCCCTTTTATCATTATAAAATATCTCTTTAACACTCAGAGTCCTGAAATCTATTTAATCCGAACTTTTAAAAAAGTCACTCCAGCCTTGATATGTTTATTATTTTCAATGTATATATTGTTCCATCAATTTATGTTCAACATAGTTGTGTCTTCATATTTAACATGCAGCTCTTGTAGGGAGTATGTCATAGACTGTTGCTTTTTAATCCACTTTGTCAATCTCTGCCTTTTAATTTTAGTGTTTCAGCCATTAACATTTAATGTAATTAAGGAAATGGTTGGATTTAGGTCAACCATTTTGTTATTTGTTTTCTGTTGTCCCCTCTGCATTTTGTTTTTGTGTTCCTTCTTTGATGCCTTCTTTTTGGTTATTTGAGTATTTTTTAGTATTCCATTTTAATTTCTCTGTTACATTTTCAGCTATATCTCTTTGTGTTACATTTAGGGGTTTCTCTAGGGATTATAATACATGTGCCTAACCTTTCACAGTCTACATAACATTAATATTGTGCCACTTCCGGTAAAATGGAAAAGACTTGAAATTGAATAGTCCCTTTACCATTCCCTCCAACCGAAGTTTATGTCATAGTTGCCATGCGTGTTACATCTACATACATTGAAAATCTCACCCAACAATGTTATAATTTTTGCTTTAATCAATCATATGTGTTTTCAAAAACTAAGGAGAAAAATAACAGTCTTTCCTAATTATTCAGCTATGTACCATCCCTGTTGGTCTTCTCTCATTCCTAAAGACCAGCTTGCCCTCTAGCACCATTTCCCTTCTTCCTGAAAAGCATTTCTTATAAAGCAGGTATGTTAGAGACAAATTTTCTTAGTCTTCTTCATCCAAAAATGTCTTTATTTTATTTTAAATTCTGAAAGATACTTCACAGGACTTAGAATTTTGGATTAACAGTTCTTTCCTTTCAGCAGTTTAAAAACGTTCCATTGTCTCTTGGCCTCCATAGATTCGAATGAGAAATCTATGGTAATTCCAATGATTGTTCACCTATATGCAAGGTGTTTTATTCACCCGCTTTTAGGACATTTTATTTATCTTTGATTTTCAGCAGTTCAATTATAATATGACTAAGTATACTTTTCTCTCAGTCCATCCTGTTTACTCTTCACTGAACTTGATTTTGCAAATTTTTGCCTTTCACAAAATTGGTTTTGGCCATTATTTCCTCAAAAATTTTTGTCTCAATCTTTTTCCTCTCCTCTAGAACTCCATTTTCACATATTAGATTTTGTTATATTATCCCATGGATGCCTGAATATCTGGGTATTTTTTGTTTTGTTTTTTGTTTGTTTGTTTGTTTTAATCTGTTTTGTTCTCTGTTCTTCAGATTGAATAATTTATATTGATCAACCTTCAAGTTCACTGATTCTTTCTTTTGTCATATCCATTCTGCTATTGAACATACTCAGTGAGATATTTATTTCAGATGTTAAATTTTGCATTCTAAAATTTCCATTTTGTTCTCTTTTACTATTTCTCTGTTGAAATGTGTTTCCCTTTATCTGTTAGGTCACAGACATTATAGTTTCTTTAACATCTTTGTCTAACAGGTCAATATCTGAATCATCTTGGGTTTGGTATCTGTTGACTGTCCTTTCCCTTTAGAGTTGGTTATTATATTTTTCCTGTTTTTGTTTTTGCTTGTTTGTTGAATTCGAGTAATTTTATATTGTACGTTGGACCTTATGAATGTTATATTCTGTAGACCCTGGGTCCTATTATAGTTCTCTGAAGAGTGTTGATGTTTTACCAGGCAATCAGCTCATTTAGGTTCAGATTATAAATTCTGCCTCATCTTCTGTGAGCAGTGCTTTAAATTTTGGGTTATATCTCTAAGTTTGGATCTGAACCATACATGCATATCTTAGGGGTTAGTCTGAGACTTGCGTGGTTTCACACACAGCAAAAGAGGGTCTCCTCCTCTGGGCTCTCCTCTCCAAAATTCCCTCTGGCCCACAGATGACCCTTTTCCTGGTTCTCTTGGAGAGACAAGTTATTTACCAGAGTTTTAGCCACCTTTATCGAGTAGCTCCACAACTGAGGCCCACCCTCACCCTCATGGCAAAGAGAGAAAGAAAGAAAACAAGGACTTCACTGTTCCTGCCCCCTATGGATTGACCCTTCACGATCTGCCTATTTTTGTTTACTTTAATACATGAGTCTTTAATAGTTTTTTTTTTATTTTATTTTGTCCAGAGATTTTGGTGTATGCAGTGAGTGGGATGGGCTATTGCAGGTTTACATCACCACAGTAAAACAAAAATTCCCTGACCTACCTAGAAGTTCCCTTTGGGACATAGCAACAGAGACATGCTCTGAGGACACTTCCTGTGGAGCTAACCTCCCTCCACCTGGGTCACTCAAGAACCCCAGAAATTATCTACAATTAGGTATGGATATAGAGTAAGGAGGCCCAATAGCCTGGCACTCACCTAAAGTGTAAGACCATCAACCCAGTTTTTAGGTCAGAATCAAAAGTAGCTGATTCCAGTTGCTTATCTTAATGGCTCACATGTATGCATTCAAGTAACTTTTAGATATTACAGATTTAAATTTACTACTCTGATACCCAGACTAATTTCAAACAAATCCACCAAACAAAAATAAGAGTAAAGAAAGAACATAGAAACCAAGCACCCTGAATAGTAATACTATATTACTTATCCCTACAAAGTAAACCACATAGGGCCCTAAAACCAGGTTGGAAAATGAGGGGTTCATTTCCATAAATGCATTATTAATCCAAGGAAGTAATTATAATTAATTTATACATGGTAATAAAATGACTATGAGGGCCTAAAAATTCATTCAGTTAACAAATCTTTATTGAGCACCTAAATATGTCAGGCACAGTTCTAAGCATCGAAATTATCTTGAGAGGAAAGCAAATTGACAGACACTGAAAATTTTTACCAACTTTTGAATGAGCAACAATTCTTTTCCTCTCCTTCACAGTTGCATTATTATTTCTGCAATTTTCCTTTTGATTTATTGCAATGTATTTTTTCTGATTTGATTAATGCACTTTATATGGGGCTGCAGTACAGCTATGAATATTCTCAAAGAGCATAGAAAATCATTGAGTTGATGTAATGATGATGGCTCAGCACACGTATGACACTTCATTGAACGCTGCCAATGCATAACAGCTCCTCATAATTAAAAATACAGTGAATATGTACAGAAGCCTTAAGAGAAGTGATAGAGCCAAGTTATCCTTCCTCCTACCAAAACCAAAAGAGAAACAGGATGCTCTCAACCCTCGCTTTTCAGCCGTGTCCGTTCTGCCCTCTTTCCTGCTCCTTGGAGTGCAGGAGAAGAGTTGGATATTCTGTGTCTCCAGGGCAGCAGCCCCACACAGCGCCTGCCCCTTTCTAAGGTCAGTAATCTACCAGAAGTCATCCTGACTCGTCAGCCTGCTCTCCCCACTCAGGGGACCGAGCTGAGTTTTCAAGGTCTCCAAAAACTGCCATGCATATACACTGTGGAGAAATCAGGGTAGAGACTCACCAATTCATTGAAACATTAAACCAGAAATCAAGGTTTGACAATGTGCCGCTTGCTGGGAAGCTGAGGGCCAATTTGGATGTTCAGTGATCTACAACCACTGTACCCACCCTCCCATTTGGAAACTTCGTTCTTTCTCTATTCTTTCTAAGGTCCTTACTTTCTATTGATAACTTTATAGGAGTTCTTGGGTTCAAGCCATTCAAAAATAGTTTCATCATTTATTCAATAAACATGTTTTCGCAGACCAATTTGTGCAATGCACTGTGCTAGGCATGGAAATAATAGAGAGAGACACGAGGATGAGAGTACTCGAGGAGATTTACCCTGGGTCACCAACAGCCCTGTTGAGATCCTGGGTCTTTTTGTGCTCTGTCCTCTTCCCAAAGACCTGCCACTCCCTCTCATCTTTATTCCCCGCCCCAGCACCCCTTCTCTGCCATCTGCACTCTACAGTGGGGCTGTGCTGGGGGACCGCACTCTGTCCAACTCACAATCCTGTCCTCCCTGCCAGCCCTCCTCTGCCTCAGGAAGCAGACACTGCAGTTGCATCCTTCTAAAGTTACTTTTTTGTCACCATGTTCATTAAAAAGAAATTAAGTCCAAGACTTAATTCCTGCTCCCTCAAAGCCTAAAGCATAACAAAGAGCTTATTCTACAGAAATTAAAAGCACAGAAGTTATAAAAGTACTAAGTTCAGGTTTTTCATGTTTCCTAGATCAATGAAAGTAAGATGCTCTCCCTGTGGAAATTAATTCAATTTTAATTCTATTTATATTAATAGTCTATTTTTTCTCAGGAAAGACAGATAACACTTCTGGAAGGGAAGTCTCTAAAAAATGATCTCCCCTTCTCCTTCCCTGACCCCAACAGAATGTACTGAGTTAATCTCTGTTGATGAAATGTTAATTCCTTCAGCTTTCCCTGACTCTGCTAATGAGGGCACAAGCCCCTGTGCTGGATCCTCATAACACCACATCCTTTCCTGCTTTCCACTTAGCACAGCTGATATCTAACTTTCGTTTGCATGATTCTTTCTTTAATGTCTGTTCTTTGTCCTAGATTGTAAGTCCCATGAGACCAGAAACCACATTTTTTCTTTTTCTTTCCTTCCTTTTCCCCTCTTTCTTTTTTCTTTTTCTTCTCTTTTTATTTCTTCTTTTTTTTCTGTCACATCTCTATTGCCAAGCACAGTGGTGGTACATACAAGGTGTTCATTAATTTACTCGACAACAGTCTATATATGAATGAACTAATTAATGGCTATGTCTTCACCTTGAGAACCTAATGGATACATTAGAAGAGGAGTCACTGTTGGATTGATTGATTGATCAATGCTGAGCCATCAGGAGAAAAATCACCACCTGCAAGGACCTTCTCTGATATTTAATCCCAAAAAATAAAGGCTGGACTTGTTAGTCCCAACAGCTTTCTCTAAACATGAATCAACTCTCTGTCTCTGAGGTCCCTGGAGAGGTGACAAATTCCTGGGATCTGGAGGGACCCGGTTACAGGGCTAGTGTGTACAATACACAAGGTAGCACCCAGTGCTTCTCCATTACCCCAAGAGAGTCTTTAATTCTTTTAGTTCATACCTCAGAGTTTCTTTAAATCTTTGGTACTGGCCTGGACTTGGGAAATAATGCACAAAAACTCTGGACCAGTAAAGGAATTAGAGACCCAGGTTCTAGCTTTGCTTCAGTCTTTTAGCAACACTATGATCCTGGGCAGATGCCTCAACTTCCTTTACACATTTCTTTACTGGAAAAATGCAGTGACTAATACTTCCCTTGGTCATCCATAAGATTGCTGTGAGGTCAAAATAAGACAATAGATATATAAAACACACTGAACAAGCAGAGATGCTTGCAGTGTAAACCCAAAGCATCTTCTTCATCTTTTTTGTGTTCAATCTACCTCTTTAAAACTTCTAAATGGACTCAATATAGGTAACTCAACCCTGTCACTGGACGAAAATGCAGGCAAGACGCATGACTTTGCAGTTCATCCCTACATAGTACAAAGTCTCGTGGATACTTTAATTCCCAAGCCAAAAGTCAATTCAGTAACTAATATTGTCTAGTCCTATTTATTAATCAAAACTTTGAACTTGATTTAGAATTTAAAACCAAACCTTTTCCTCTCCCCAGCAAGACCCTGCTGCAGGCAGGTCCTTGAAGTGGAAGAAGGAGTGTGGTCTTCTTGTTCTCTTTCTCCATCTGATGATGAATCTACTTGTTCCTGCCTGGAGATGACCGCACACAAGCTGCCTGCCCCATCTCCCTCCTTGAAGCGGGGCGTGTAGCTTCTCTCTCTCCCTTACTCACCTCCTCATCCTCCTCTTCTCCTCTCTTGCTTACCTCCTCCCTAATTTCTTCTTCTTCTCTCTCTCTCTCTCTCTCTCTCTCTCTCTCTCTCTCTCTCTCAACTCTTCCTCCACTTGCCAGACCTGTTTTTGAAAGATAGAAAGGAAAAATGGATGGGGATAGGCTAGTTATTGCTTGACTGGTACCGTTAATGAAGACCTCTCGATGTCTGGGTCTGGAAAGTGTTTACAGGGTGTGCTTTCCCGTGCAGAATACTTTCACGCATTCTACAGACACCCCCATGCATTGAGTACCTGTCCTGGAGTTCCCTTGACAATGACCTTGCATTCTAGTCCTCCAGCTGCGTTGCTCCCTCCGTCTGAGTGGTACATGCTGAACAGATTCTCTCCATTGGAATCCCATTGCCTTTTCATGGAAGTCTTCTGGAGCAGAATTTTCTAAAATTCCTATTAGGGGCATTAGTGATCATTCCCGAAGAAGAGAAAATGATGCAATGAACTCCCATGTAGTGATCATCCAGCTTCAACAATTATCAATTTTTCTGCTTACCTTTTTCACCTGGGATATTTCAAAG
Source organism: Indri indri (assembly GCA_004363605.1). Classification (NCBI taxonomy): domain Eukaryota; kingdom Metazoa; phylum Chordata; class Mammalia; order Primates; family Indriidae; genus Indri; species Indri indri. Next base: position 17,584 of record RJWJ010016011.1, read on the forward strand.
CTAATCCCAGATTTTCTGTACTTCACTGGGTAGAATTTAAAATGGTTCCATGCCAGCTTTCTCCCACATGTCTCTCATCTGGCCCTAAAGGAACAATCACAGACCCTGTGTCCTGACCAACTTCGGGGTGCAGGCCAATCCTCCCACCCCACAGCAGCCAGTCTTCTTCACTCTGCTGTTTAATCAGTTCAGTGGTCCATCTCTCTTGCCATCTAGATTTCCAAGCCAGTATATCAGCGTGCAGAGCTAACTGCAGGAGCTGTGCAGTGTGTGTTATGGGAAGACTTCGTGAAGCCCTTCTCTCCAGGCCTGGGCTTAGGAAACAGCACTTACGTACATTCCTCCCACTCGCAGAGCATAGGATACACAGGGCAGCTCTTTCACACACACAAAAATCTTCACAAATTATTCTTGCCATCTCAATATACTGTCCGTCAGTACTTTCATAGCTTCAGTAGGGGAAGTAGTTTGGGGATCCTAACCAGTTTTCTGATATCTCCCTTTTGAATTTGGCGTATGGTCTCACATATCCATCAGGACACAGCAATTATTATAACTTTGAATCTTGCCCAAAACTTCAATTCGATATTCTGATGTAACTCACGTCCAAAGGGGTTTCACACAGTACATACCCAACTATATTTTTTTCAATAACACTTATGCTACTAGAATTTTTTATCCTCTGCTGTTTTAATTATCCTAAGTTACAGGTATTTTGTAAATATTTTTCCTTTATAGCCACTATCAAGTCACTTTATCCTCACACTAATCTGTCAGTGATAAACTATTAATATTATTGATTTTCCATTTAATTCTATTAGCATTCTTAATTTTGGAATTAAAGCATGATTATCTGCAGAAAAGGCCACACTTATTGACATTAAATATTAGTTTTCGAAAAAGTGATTAGTTATATTTATGCTCTATTGTCAAAATTCCACCGAGATTTTCAACTTATGAATTCATGACACAGCTAAAACTAACTGAATCATTGTGTGATAATGAATAAATTCACATTCCATTGGCTAATTTCCTTCATGTACAAAGAAGCATAATTTGCAGCTGTCGGAGGCACAGAAGACCACATTAGCCTTCTTCCTAAGTTTACCTTCATAAAATTTAGACTACAGTGACTAGTCCCTGAAGCCATATTCCCCACCAGCAGCATTGCCAAAATTCTACCAGGAACTTAAGGACAAATTTAGGAGATTACTTTCTCCTTCCCAAAGGCATTCTGATCTACACTTGACAGCAGGCTTCAGCAGAGCAGAAGTACTTACTTGTTCACTATCAATCCCCATAGCCTAGCCTAGTACTCAACACTTACTAGGTCCTCTGCAAATATGTGTTGAATGAATGTATATATTGAGCAATCAAGACTTGCGGGATTTAATTATAATGCAACCCGATTTTGTCTCCTACTTGAAAATATGTGCTGCAGGAAAGATTTTCCCCTCCTCTGGATAAAAACTTGGGCAGTCTCATGACTCTTCTGGTCACTCTTAAGTAATTCAAAGTCCCATGCTACCTTTAAGTCACCAAACGTACTCTCAGCTTCATTTCACGTTCTATCTTTTCCAGCTGGGGCCTGCTGCAGGACAAAACCTCTGAGTTAGCAAGGGGTACGGTTAGTTTTTCCTCTTTCCCTGCTTCTCCTTTCCCAATGTGTTACCCAAGGTTTCTGACCATTCTGGGGATAAATTGCAGGGAGGGAAGAGAGGGGATTGGAGCAAGAAGGTTCTTATTCATCAAGTCAAACACTGGAAGAAAATACATATATTATTTATGATGCATACAACTGACAAAGAATTAGTATACAGGTACATATTTTTTTTTTAGTTTCTGGGAAAAGGATAATAAGGAAAAGACTAACAACTTTTAGAAAAATTGGAAACATATAGAAACAGGCATTTTTACCAGATGAGGAAACATAGATGGTCAACAATCATATAAAAAGATAATCAAGGCCATTGAAATAAAAGATGAGCAAAATGAAACGAGGAGATATAATTTCATACCTACCAGTCAGGCAATTATGAACTCTGATGATACAACATATCAGCTATAACACGGGAATATCTATGGCTTAGATTGGTAGAAATCACAACTGGTATAATCACTTTAGAAAATAACTAGGCATTGCCTACTAAATTAGAAGAATTATGTACAGTATGACCCATCAATTCCATTCCTGGACAAATACTCTGAAGAAATCCTTGTATATGTGCATCAGAAGACATGTACATGGACATATTTGTAGCAGCAAAAATGTGGGGAAAATCCAAATGACTATTGATAATAGAATGGATTGACTGTGGCGTATTAATATCACATTTAGTATTTGTAAAATACAATGCAGTGAAAATGAAAAACTGCAACTGCGAGCATTAAAATGGATGAATCTCAAAAGTCTTATGTTGAACTCAAAAATAAAACAACATAATAAATGTATAGGAATACCTACACATATGGTAAAATCTTGAAGAAAAGCAAGGGGGTGTTAAACATACAACTCAGAATGATGGTTATCTCTGAGAGGAAGGGACAGCAGTAGGTTCCAGGAAGATCAAAACAGTGGCTTTAAGATACTGGTATCATCCAATTTGGTAAGATGGGTTAGCAAGTATATGACTATTCTTATTCTTTAAATTACATGCATATATCATTTATATTTTTTGCATATATATTACATCTATCATTTTTTTAAAAGTAAACATAACAGTAAAACAAGGAAAGGAAATAATTAAACAATTTACGTAGATCAAGTTTACTGAATCAATAATGATTTAATTCTCCACTTTAACCAGTACAGGCACAAATTGTCAAGCAACATCAAGAGAGATGCTAAAGAAAAAGAACAAAGGTTGGTGCATTTTTTCCAAGACTTTGATATTTATGAAGTACATAATGACCCCCCAGAGTATAACACAGAGAAAAACTATGCAGAACTATCATCAGGATTCCTTGTGAACACTTCCAACAGTAAAAAAGCTGCCATCTTACTTTGAGTTAAATGGAGTCAGTCTCTGCCTTGTTCATACTCAGTGCTCCTTTATGACCAATGTCCTGTGGTCAACAGAAGAGCACAGTCTTTGCTTTCATTCCCAGTTCTACTACACACTTATGTGACCTTGGGAAAATTCTTCTATCTCCCTGTGTGTCTCTTCCCTCGTCTGTAAAATGAGAATAATGCCTAAATTGCAGGGCTAGGAAGGTTATGTAGCACAACACATATATGGCAAAAGAGCCAAAGTACTTGTAAGGTACAAAGAACTTATAGCTGTTACCATCATCACTGTTAGCATCGATACCATCACACACCATTATGGAATTAGTAAACAAGAAGAATAAAATGCATCCATTAAGTAATATTCATAAACATAGTTTAATATGAACTTAAAGGGCTTCTCAGAGCATCTTTGTAGTTCTATAAATTTAACAAAACCTCATATATATACATACATATATATGCTCTGAATTACTAATTACTAATGTAGACACTATAAAAATCCTGTTATATTTATATGTTCATACTCCAAGTACCTGAACTAATAAAATGGTATTAATGGATATTTACATAAATTCAAATTCTAAATTAGACCTTTAATTTGTGTAATAAAAAGGAAGTGGCTTGTGCAATTTCCCATTTTTATTTTCCTATGTGGAATATGGTAGCTCTAACATAATGTACGACTTTGTGAATATTTTCAGGGCTACTAATATTTTATCTAATATTATTTCTAATGTTTTTTGATCTCTGACCCCCGTTTATGCTCCCAGAGCCCTCATGAGCAATGTTCACTACGATAACCCTTAGTAGGAGAAGCAGGACTGAAATGGAAGTTAAATCATCCACGGCAAGAATCTTTCAAGGAGGCCTCTCAGGGTCAGTAGTGATTTTTTCCATGTATATTTCTCCACTTAAAGAATGTTTCTTAAATATTTGATTCATCAGGACTGAATTATATGTCTTATTTTGAAATAGATCACTAGTAAACACTATAGAGTATGAATATGACCCTAAATTCTTCTCGTTTTTTTTTTTTATTTCAACATTGTTCATTATATCAATATATATTCTTATAACCTCTGGGGAACAACAAAATGGAACAACAAGAGCACAGAAGAAAATTATGAGACAATACAGTGTTTAAAAGATGACAAAGGTAATTTATTGACAGAAGAAGAAATAGAAAAACGTTATTTTTTAAATTAAATTGAATCCGTTGCCTTAATATTTACAAAAGGGGAAGAGCATTTGAAACCAAACATGGATATACTTTCCTCAAGGGAAGAAAAAAAATATTGGCAGGAATCAGGATCAGGTGAAGACCAGATTATGAAGAATTACAACACATTAGGAGCAAACACAGGAGGGTTATGATGTAAATGGCCAATGGGCAGGAAAGGATGTAAACAGTCAATGGAAACAAATCGGGAAAAGGCATTAGTGAAACAATCATTACAACCTTAGCACAAAGATGGCCATAAAATCGCTGCAGTAAGCTTCAAAGTAAAACAAAAAGCAATTAGAATAACTAGTCAGTGATAACTTTTCAAATGTCATCAAATGTACCAACTCTCACACAACTGCAACCCAAGCCAAATCATTGAGTAAAACTAATAATGTAGCATCTTCCACTTACCTGCCAAGGGAAAAGTGCCTTCAGCTTCCAATTGACAGCAATAGCATCTACACCTGAGGTCTCCATTCTTTCTCCCATTCCCACTACCTACACCTGATCCATTTCCTCTTTAATATCAGTATATTGATTCTAAAACCCAAATTTGATCCTAGGAGTCGCCTGCTTAAAATTACCTGTGGCTTCTCCATTGCCTGTAGACAAAGCCCAGGTAAAGCCACATTCCACAGCTAAAGATTCTCCTTTGTTTTGCCTTGATTTGTCTTTCCGTTCTTCTTTGCTTTCCCTTTTGCAAGGGCCCTTGGCCCTCCATGCACACTGAAACACTCAGGGCCCCTAAATGCACAGTTCTGCACGATCTCTGACTTTCTACCTGCTTTTCCTTCTACCTGGAATGTCTTTCCTCTCCTTGTCTACCTGGGAACCTCCTCACCTTTCATGACTCAGAATCCTCTGAATGGTAGAGTATTGTTTCTTTCCTCTTTGCACACCCCTACAACATAGCAAGGTGCCTGGCATGGAGAAAGGGTTCAGTAAATGTACATCAGAGACATGACCACAAGTAACATAATATTAAAAGATTTTACTAACAGGTTTCTCAGTTTTAGCTGCCACTTCTAGTCAGTGTAATTCTGTTTTCCTTTTCCTATGGAACAAGGCTTTAGGTATCCTACCACAAGCATTTCACAACTGAGAAGGTGACAATAAACAATGGGGTGATATATGAGGAAGGAGACATAACAGTGGACCAGAAATGACTGCCTCTTACTAGTTGTATGACTTGGCTCAAACTTCTTAAAATTTCTCAGCCTCATGTCCTTATCAGCAAAGTGGTGATAAGCTCACCAGGAATTGTTATGATTATAAAATGGGATTGTAAAACTGCTTGTTTGCTTTTTTGTTTGTTTGTTTCTGAAGACATCACCTGTTCTCATCTGCTGATTGACTCAGCTCAATGAGTTCCCTCATTTGCTGCCTATTTTTATCCCTTCAAATAGGTCAGGGTTATTATATTATCCTCCCCAGGACTCTGGTATTGCAGTAGCCCTTGAGATCAGAGTCATAGGTAACTGGTAGCATTAAAAGGTTAAGAATTTGTTCTTAATCAAATAGTAAGACAGTAATGGCACTACAAATAGAACCACATTTTTTATATTCTCATTTCCTTCCATGGAAACGAGCATACTTTTCATTTGCTAATGAACTACATGAAGGTCATAGCCATAGTCATATTGAAATAGACACTCATCAGGTAATGTACTACAGAAGTGTTTATAGGTGGAATAATTATTCAATCAATCAACATGCTATTAAATGAGTGCCTACTCTACACACAGCATTTTGCTAAATCATGTGGCAGACACAAAGAAGTAGAGGACACCTTCCCCAACAGTCTCAGATCCCAAAATAGATAAACATAACTTTGAAAACAATAAACAAACCTCTCTCATAATACGATACCTAAAAAGATTTCCTATAAAATATAAATTGTTTTACCAGATGTTGTGTATCAATATAGTCAATGATTCAGCCTTAAAGAAAGTTTTTGGGGGTAGTTTAGAATCATGTAAGGTAGGTATAAGCTCAAACCTTCAGCCTTGATTTATTCACTCATTATTCATTCATTTACTCAACTCAGATGAGATGGCAAAATGTTTACTACCAGAATTCCAGGAAGTCACAGAATGATGGGACATAGGCTTAACCAAGATGGAGGGTACAATGCAGACGCAGACAAAGAAGGGACTATGAGTAAATAAGGGCTAGAGTTACAAGGAATTGCAGGAAGAGTGCTAGATCTCCAACAAGCATGTATGGCCAAGCGATATTGAGGTTCCAAAGGTATCTGGGTTACTGTCTTAGTCTATTCAGGCTACTATAACAAAATACCATAGACTGAGAGGCTTATAAACAACAGAAATTCATTTCTCATAGTTGTAGAGGCTGCGAGTCCAAGATCAAGGCACTGGCAGGTTTGGTTCTGATGAGGTCCCACTTTCTGGTTCATGGACAGCTATTTTTTCACTGTGTCCTTTCATGGGGGAAGGGGCAAGAAGTGTCTTCCAGTCTTCTTTTGTAAGGGCACTAATCCCATTCATAAGGCTCTGCCCTCATGACATAATCACCTTTCAAAGGTCCCACCTCTGAATACCAGCCCCTGGAGGATTAGGATTACAACACATGATTTTGGAGGGACACAAACATTCAGACTATAGTAATTATATATCAAATATTTATTAGGCATCTACTGTATGCCAGACACTGTGTTGGGTATTGGGAATATAAGGGCAAACAATCCCTGATTTTATAGCGTTTACGAACTAGTTGGAGACACAGAGAATGGAACAAGTGATTATCCTATAGAGTAGTAAGTGTTAGAATAGAGGCGGTGTGATGCACAGATAAACATAAGAAAAGTCGCTTGTGCCAGGAATGCTTTCTGGAGCAGACGGTTTCTAAAGAGAACAGTTTCAGGAGTAAGAGGGACCTGGGTTGAAATCCTAATTCCTCCACATACAGGATCCATGACCTTGGGAAAATTACTTAAACTCTCTAAACCTCAGATTTTTCATGTGCAAGAATGGGATAGTAAGAGTTTCTATCTCACAGGTTTTCATAAAGATGAAATGTGTTGACATAGTTGAAACATTTGGCAGAGTACCTGGCACATGGTAAGTATACATTAACTGTTTACTATCATTTTGACTTATGATACAGATAAAAATTATAAGTAAAAAATTAATTGAATCTGCAAGAAATATGACAAGTAGTGTTTAGTCCAGGGATGCATGAATGATTCAACAATATAATTGCATCAAAAAATTAAATGATATAATCCATACTATTATACTGACAGATGCTAAATAGGCACTTTTTAAAAAATCAGCAATTATTACATTAAAAATTTCAACTATAAAAGAAATAGAAGGAAATTACTTAAGTGTGATTCAATCTATGACAAAACCAGCTACAAAGATCACAATAAATAGTTATATACTTAAATCATCTTTACTAAAATTAACAATAAGACAAGGATGATACCAACTTCCATCAAATTCAACGTTGTTTAACAGGTTTTACTTACTCAATAAAATAAAAAAAATCAAATAATTGATATTATATTTATATCCAAATAAATATTGGATAAAGTGCAATAAAATTTTCCTTATTTGATCTATGAAACTTTTACTATCAAGTTGTAATAAATGAACTTGGGAAAGTGTCTTGATGCATGATAAATACACAAAAGTCCATAGCTTTTGTCTATACTACCAGTTGACAATTATTATTTGAAATGAAAGAATATTCAATTCACAATAGCAATAAAAATTATAACTTACCCAGGCATTAATTTAATAAGAAAGATACATGAATTATAAAGCCACATATCTAGAGCCAACTGATCTTTGACAAAGTTGACAAGAACATATATGGGGGGAAGGACACTCATTTCCATAAATGGTGCTTGGAAAATTGGATTGCCATAGGCAAAAGAATGAAACTGGGCATGTATCCCTCACTATATACAAAAATCAACTCAACATGGATTACTTAAATTTAAGAACTGAAACTATAAAAATGCCAGAAGCAAGCCTAGAGAAAACTCTTCTGGACATTGTTCTATGCACACAATTCATGACTAACGCCTCAAAAGCATAGGCAATGAAATAAAAATAGATAAATAGAACTTAAATAGACTAAAAAGCTTCTGCATAGCAAAAGAAATAACCAACAGAGCAAACAGATAACCTGCAAGAATTGGAGAAAGTATTTGCAAACTATGCATCCTGTAGGAGACGAATATCCAGAATTTACAAGGATGTAGCACCCAGGCTGGCTTAGTCAAGAAAGCATAAGACTCTTAGTACCAAAACTTACAAGGACCTCAAACAACTCAATGACAAATATTCCCCTTAAGAAGTGGGTAAATGATACAAATAGACATTTTTCAAAAGAGGACATACAAATGTCCAAAAAGCATTTAAAAATGCTCAACATCACTAATTATCAGAGCAACACAAATTAAAATCACAATAAGATATTATCTTACACCAGTCAGAACGACTTTTATTAAAAAGGCAAAAGATAACAGATGCTGGCTAGGATATAGAGAAAAGGGAATGCTTACACAGTGGTGGTGGGAATGCAAATTAGTCCAATCTCTTAGAAAACAGTACAGAGATTTCTCAAGGAACTAAAAATAAAACTACCATTCAATCCAACAATCCCACTACTGGGTATCTATCCCAAGGAAAAGAAACCATTATATTGAAAAGATACCTGTACTTATATGTTTATCACATCACTATTCACAATAGCAAAGATATGGAATCAACCTAAGTGTCGGTCAATGGATGATTTGATAAAGAAAATGTGGTATATATGCAAAATGAAATACTATTCAGCCATAAAAAAGAATGAAATCATGTTTTTGCAGCAATGGATGGAACAGGAGGCCCTTATTTTAAGTGAAACAACTTAGAAACAGAAAGACAAATACTGCCATGTTCTCATCTATAAGTGGGAGCTAAATAATGTGTACCTAGGGACATAGAGTATGAACTGATAGACAATGGGAACTGACAAGGGTGGTGGGGTAGGAGGTGGGCAGATGATGGGAAATCACCTAATGGATACAACGTATGTTATGTGGGTGATGGATACCCTACAAGCCCTGACTTTACCACCAAGCAATATATCAATGTAACAAAATTACACCATAACCTTATACAAATAAAAATAAATAAATAACATTTTTTAACAAAGAAAGAAGGCTACAAAATCTTATTAAAAGAAAATAAATGAACAGAGAGTATATTCTTTGGTGTGAAAGTTGGTCTCATAATGTGGTTGATCCTTATTAAATTTAATGCAACTTTGGTCAGAATTCCAATTTGTTTTCTTAGAATTAGGTAAAATTATTTTAAATTTTATATTTAAAATGTTTGAGATAGTTATAAAAAGCAATAAAATCTTTATTATAAAACCACTATTGAAGTATATTATAACTAGTTAAACTATGAAAGGTATTAAAAACTGTTATAGTTTAGAACAGCACAGATTTGCACAAGAATAAGACCAGCGAAATAGATTTGAGAAATATATACAAGTGTATATGGGAACTTAATGTATTACAAAACTGGCATTTCCATTTAATGGGGGAAAGGTAGGTTTGCTTTGGTGGTGATGTTAATCTGAAAAAAAAAAAAAACCCTTAGAGTCTAATTTACATCAAATAAAGAACTAAATTTCATATGAATTAACGATCCAAATATAAAAAGTAAACTAATATTGAAAGAAAATTTAGGAAATTATTTGTGCAATCTTAGGATGGTAGAGAACCTCTTAAGCAAGACAGAAAACCCAGAAGCCATTAAGGGAAAGAAACATTTTTTTTTTTTTGTAATTACGCAACAAAAGATATCATGAACAAAACCAAAATACAGACTAGGGGGAAATATTTGCAACTCATAAGATAGATAATAGGTACAGTGGATATCTATCATCTGTGGTACACAAATTCTTTTGAATATTCACCCTGCATTTTGATAGCTCACCACATTCTGAATCCCATCTTCACATGGTAGAACTCAGAAAACTCACTTTCCCAGCCCTGCTTGCAGACGGGCACAGCCATGTTACCTGTGTTCAGCCAATTATACACAGCTGCATGATTCAGAACTAAACCACCTGAGGGAACGGCCTCTGTGAGATGACTCGATTTTGCAGGATTATGCAGCAGCAGAGCCACAGCTGTGGTGGTGAATGTTCTCCTTGTGCCAGTTCTTCAGTGCTGTTCTGTGTGCTGTTCCTGGAAACGTGGCCTCAAGCCTGTTTCTCAAGACCTTCCTTCCACTGATCTGTCAGCCATTCAACGTACTTCAACAAATCTCTGACAACCTCAGCTGAAAGCTTTGACCAATACAAAGGGCAAATATCCCTGATACAGAAAGAGCTTCTACAAATTGATTTTTAAGAAAGAAAAAAATAAGACAAATCGAATACGAATGGGCCAAGGATATAAATAGGAAAACTATAAAAATAATAAGCATATGAAAAAACATACCCTCACTAATAGCTGAGGAAATTCAAATGCAAACAATGAGATAGACAGCTCTCTTTTACTCATTGTATTGGCAAGAATTATAAAGAGCAATAACATCCTGTGTGGATGAAGGAACCAGAAAGGAACAGCCTCAGACATTGAGGGTCAATATTTCTATAACCTTAAAGCAATATGGCAATTGCTAGAATGTTAAAAAAGTACACCTATATTTGGACCCAGCAATCTTTATTTGGAGAATTTATTCTTCATAAACAAAAGCTATAGTACACAGGACATATGTAGTGGGATATTTATTGTAAGATTTTTTGTAGTGTCAAAAAGCAACCAATTTGTCCACCCCTAGAGAAATAGTTGAATGAATTTGATTTTATTCATTATGGAATACTGAATTGCTTATATGATCAAATTTTTATAAAATTTACAATGGAATCTACTAATGTCTTTGAATACTTATATTAGGATGCATATAAGTTGATTAGCACGAGCACAGAAAAATGTGCGGTTCAGAATGAACCAAAATGTAGGGAAGGTGTTCAAAGTGTGGAAGTTGTTAATAGTTAACATCAGAAGGAAGGAAGAGAAAGGAGAAAGGAGGTGAGAAAAAAATACAGTAATAAAATGGAATTTGCATGGTATAATATTAACTGAGAATGTAAAAAGAAAGGGATTAAAACAAGAAAATGACAGGAACAAATGAAAACATTGGTCTGATTTCAGCAAGGCATTTTAAGCAATTTTTATTTGGGGTTTCTCATATGTTAGTAGGTACCTCGTAAATAAAGTTTTGAGAGATAAAAACAAGTTGCAAAATAATCTGTAACCGGAATCCAATTTTTGGAAACAATATACATATAATATTTCTTCTCTACAGTGAGAGCATGATTTGGAATACACAGTGGGGAGCTTATTAACTTTCGCTTTCGATATCTCTGCATTGCTAGATGTACTACAAAAATCAAGTAATGCAAGTGCAAAGATGTGGAAAAAACCCAAGTGCCCAGCAATACATGAGTGGATTAATAAAATGTCGTATATGTATACCATGCAGTTCTACTCAGCCACAAAAAACAATGGTGATCTAGCACCTCTTGTATTATCCTGGATAGAGCTGGAGCCCATTCTACTAAGTGAAGTATCACAAGAATGGAAAAACAAGCACCACGTGTACTCACCATCAAATTGGCATTAACTGATCAACACTTACGTGCACGTATAGTAGTAACATTCATCGGGTGTCAGGCAGATGGTAGGGGGGTGGAGGGGATGAATATATACACACCTAATGGATGTGGTGCACACCGTCTGGGGCGTGGACACGCTTGAAGCTCTGAGTTGGGTGGCCGATAGGGCAATACACATAACCTAAACATTTGTACCCCTGTAATATGCTGAAACAAACAAACAAAAAATTTAAATATAGTAAAGTGAAAGAAAAAGAAGAAAGGGCTGGAAGCAGGGAGGGATTCTAAATGGAAGCTGGAAGCCTCTACATAAGCATTAATCTGTCCGTATAGCCTTCCCTACCCAAGACAGACCAGGAAAACTCTCCTGTTTGTCTGCATAATGCTCTGTACTCACCACTTTTGTATCAAGTAGAACATTGTACAGAAAGGGCTTGCATGCTTCTCTGTATCCTCTTGAAGTCATGCTATATTATTTTATTCACCCTTCATATCGTCTGTATTAAGCATGGTGCCTGTTAACAAAATAAATTCTCAGTTAATGTTTTATGAAGAGTGGGTAAAATAAAGTACTGGGGGCACACAGTGGGCAGCCCATAAATGCTCACTACACTTGTTACCTAGGAGGTTGCTATGATCTGAATCATGTGTGTCCCCTCAAAATTCCTGTGTTGAAACCTAATCCCCAAAACAATAGTATTAAGAGTATTAATAGTATTAACAGCCTTTAAGAGTTAAGGGTTATCAGCAGAGCCCTCATGAATGGAATTGGGACCCTTATAAAAGAGGCCAGAGGGAGCTTGTGTGCCCCTTCCAGCATGCGAGGGCGCCTGAGAAGGTGCCATCTGTGAAGCAGAGAGAGGGCCCTCCCCAGACTCCAGATCTGCTGGCCCCTTGATCTTGAACTTTCCAGATTCTAGAACTATAAGAAATAAATTTCCGTTGTTTATAAGTTAACCAGTCTAAGGTATTTTGTTATAACAACACAAATAAACTAAGACAGAGGTCTTTTATATTTACAAAATCTGTTATTTGGATAAAATACAATGATTTTTATTGCTCAAAATTATGACTTTTATTTGTCCTTTATTTCTACCTGAATGAAAATAATGTAATTGTTTATTTAAAACAAAATGCTATTAGGCTAATCAAAGCATCTGAGTAAAATTTTTATTAAAATGAACAACTCATTTATTATATTTCCTAATGAAAGGATGCAATGTGCACAGGAAATGGATAGAACAGAATGTGCCTCTTTGGAGGTGCTCAATGCATGTTCAGTCTGATCTACAGTAGAGTACATTGCATGTGTAGTTTATTTGGCTTGAACCACACACACAGCGGACAAACTGGGGATTTCTCGATTTGCGTTGGCAATGTTCATGCAATGTAAATAACATCTAAACATTAAAGGGATGTCAGAGAAGTGGAGGACTTTTTAAAACTAAAAGACTATCCATGACTTTGGCACATAATCAGGACAATAAACTTTCCCAAATATGGATTTTAAAGTGCTGTGGAAACTCTAGGGTAAAGTGCATAGAGGATTCAAATCTATAGTTCCCTTAACAAATGAATTTTATTCTTTGCACTAAAATGAGCTGTTGATGAACAAACAAAAATTAAAACATATCAGCCTTTGAAGAACATTAGCTTAACTACTATTAATAAAGTAAAATAATAACAATAATAGCGATAATAATATGATCTGTAATTTAAAACTCCAAATATAAGATGAAGATACCAAATGCTTTGCAAGCCTTCTGACCAGTTTTATTTGAGTAGGAACCTCCTTTGAAACCCATTCCTCATGAGTGAAGAATGAACACAGGGATTTGATTTTGTGGGAGATGGTAGGTGAGCAGATGGATGTTTATGGAATACTTCCTAACTTCTCGATCATCTGTAAAGAAACGGGAAACACCAGTCTACCTCTGGGAGGAAGGAGTAAGGTAGATAAAAGGCAGCCCATTATTTAAAATTGGACAGCATGATCTTTATCACACCAACTTCTGCCTGAGCAGGTTATTAACATTTCTCATAGCCAGGACATGCCACATCTCCTCGCCCACAATGTGTTAAAAGCAGACAACATTTCTTTTGCAAAACTTCAATATCACACTACTTTTGGTAAATCTAATAGACACTGAGTTTTGTCACAACTTGTTCACTACCATAATTAAACACAAGGTTTAAATACCATATCATAAAATGATTAAGATGAAGGTAGTGAATGAATGCTGTTAATTTTCTCCACCCCAAAATAGGACTCATGAACTTAATGCTTTCCCCCATCAAAGTGCACCATGTTTAAAGCCAAAGTGAGATGCTATCAGTACCCACATTACTTTCAAATGCTTCGATAAGGCTTTCTCAATGCCATTTATTTTTCTTGGATTGAAGCCATTATTCTAGGAATAAAGGAAGAATCATTCCATTCCTGCATCACACCCACAAATGGAAATAAAACATAATTTCTCTTCTTCCAGATTTTAGTAACATGATATTGCTAAATCAGAGGAAGCAGCTGCCGCCTTCCTTTCAGAAGTGGCAACTCTTCCATGCTAAGGCAGGTTGCGTGACGTTTCTCACTTATTTATGTTTTTCCCTACTGAAAGGATGCCTCTTTGTGCTGCAATAGATAGTTTAGATTTTTTAATATTGTTAGTGTTAAGAGATAAACACTTTGCTACATATTGGAGAGTAATAAATTGTGTCGAACATTGATAAACTAACGCAATTACCAGCAAGGTCAGAGAGTCAGCTAATTTAGAAATATCAGTCCTAGGATTTTGAGTTGTCCCCTGGAGAACTGCAGCCACTTTATTACAGCGGGAGGGTGAGGAGAAAATGGTACATTAGGATTGATCTTTTGATCTAATTGTGGAACTCTGCCATTCCTTGTTTGACCAAAAATGCTTACCAAGCAAGAGGAAACACAGCACAACTAATTGAGGACCATCCCTTACAAACCAGACAAAGTAAAGGAATTCTGGAAAATAAAGGACAAATTGCGCTTCGTATTATTGGTATGAGGTTGCTGTCACCGAGGTGCATGTTTGTGTTTCTTTTCCAGAATGTCTTTTAAATAATAATTACAAATAACATTTAATACATTCAATCAGTTTAAGGAAAAAAGTCATTTTCACATTCATCACCTGTGCTGGTAAAATTCTAACACAATTTGAATGAAATATTTAGTATCCCTCTTTTGAAATGGGGCTTAAATTAGCCTTAGGGGTACCTAGCTTGCAAGACACTTTCAGCCCCAGTAAAAGTTCTATTGGCCTTGTATGTTTTTCAATATTTCTTTGCTTATCAGTGATACAAAGAACATGAACTGCCTAGTCGATCTAAAGCTAAACTTACTCTAGACTATCTAAGTTCATTCCAGAACTGCAAGTCTAATTTTCTGTTCACATTATTATTGTAACTCTTAACACGATTTGCTTTAGTTTTCACCCAATATCTATCAGGTCTTAGCCTCTAGGACTAGGCTAATTTGACTGATTGTGTTAAAGTCAAACTGGGTAACTTCCAGATTTCAAGACCTAAATAGAGTTCAATTGAAATAAGATTCGTGTTTAGCTACCAGGCACATTATAGGCACCATCAAATTGTGTTATTTGGGAAAGCTGTTTCAAATGTAGTCCCTTTTAATATGTAATCTCATTTGACAAGCGAGTCTCAGAGGAAGCACTAAGACCGAAACATGATTAAAGGGCCTATATGCAGTATCTTGAAAAAGCATGGAGATGACAGACTTTCAGAAGTTCAGATTCTCACATTGGACAAAATAACAAAAATGTCTTAAAACTCTGCTCTAATAGAGTTGCATGCAAAAAGTTGCTTATAGAAAAAAAGTTGCTTACAACTAGTAAATTCTGATAATACACAGTTGGATTACATTTGAGAAATCTTCTCTTTGGGTATTATATTTCTAAACCAGAGACCCTTTAATACACAAATTTTTGCTTAAATGGTTATAAGACAATCAAGAAATAGAAGTAAAAATAGTGGCATTGTTTATCGGAATTCCAGTTTCAAATGGAATCAAGCTCTTCAAACAGCAAGGTAATTAACAGGAAGAAAAAAAGTTCTGAGGCTGAGTGGCAGGGAAGGCATCATCATTGAATAATTACGGATGACACTGGGTTCTTTGCCAAGATTCAACTCAGTGCTTGCAATTTTTGGACTCACAAACACCTGTCTTGCAGAATCCAGAGCCCTTTCAGCTTCGTTTAGTTTTTCTTCTATATTCTCAGTTGCTGTGAGTCTACCCGTATTACTGAGTATTTAAAGCCCACTGAAGGATGTCAACATTTTAAAAACAGGGTCTTGGCGGGGCAGGGTGGCTCACGCCTGTAATCCTAGCACTCTGGGAGGCCGAGGCGGGCGGATTGTTTGAGCTCAGGAGTTCGAAACCAGCCTGAGCAAGAGCGAGACCCCGTCTCTACTAAAAATAGAAAGAAATTAATCGGACAACTAAAAATATATAGAAAAAATTAGCTGGGCATGGTGGCACATGCCTGTAGTCCCAGCTGCTCGGGAGGCTGAGGCAGAAGGATTGCTTGAGCCCAGGAGTTTGAGGTTGCTGTGAGCTAGGCTGACGCCAAGGCACTCACTGTAGCCCGAGCAAAAGAGTGAGACTCTGTCTCCAAAAAAAAAAAAAAAAAAAAAAAAAAAACAGGGTCTTGAGAATACAGCTAGAGTGTTTACAATTCTGCACTGTGGCAGCAGATTGTACTAACGTACGTAGCAAATAACCAATGTCAAATAGATGCGGGCTGCCCAGCTGTCTGCCCTTTGTCTGTAGGTTGAATTCCCCGAATGGGACTGGGGTAATCCCTTTGTGATACAATCAGCTCTAGGGGTTTAGTCACTTATATTACATTATTGAAAGGATGATGAGCTGATGATGGCCCGATAACAGGAAGATTGCATTAGGAAGAATATTAGCCCAACACCTCTGAGATGCTTAGCTACCTCTTTTGCTGGAACACTACATATGGTTTTTGACTTTTGTTTTTGTTTTCAAAAATAAGTTGAAATCATCTTAGGATAAATCTGAAGCAGCTTGACTGAGAGGGAAGCCCATATTTAGCATAAAGAAGATAATTTGTACAATAAATGGATAACAGAAAAAATTGGAATAGAGAATGCATTTATGTATATATGTATAACATATTACATATTATGCAAAATATGTATGTGATAAATACATACATAATATATATAATATAATAACAGTATAATATTATTTTGGTAAAATAGTCATACAAACCAGTAGATTTGCCACAACTTATACAGTTATTTAAAATACTAACTGCCTTTAATTTCAGCAATTTGAAACGAATTTCACTTTGAACATTACTGTGAGACTGGCATGATATAGTGTCTTTCCTCTATCGAACTTCTCATCAGCCAAGGCATTCATACTTCAGTTTTCCAAGGGGAGATGCGGCATGTTCTTTGGCTTAGTTTAGCAGTCGGGTGCCCTTTGGTCTTACAATTTTTTGAGAATGAGCACTTCGGAATTTGTGGAAGCAATCTCTTTCCAAACAGGATACTACTACTTTTCCTAGTCTGCAAAAGAGACTTCCCTCAAATAAATTGTTCAATCGGTTTTAAAAATCATTAGGACATATTTTGCATTAAAGATTACTTTGAATTGGTTTTGCAAAAAAAAAACTGGGTTTGTAATAGGATATGGC
>RJWJ010016012.1:0-35190 GCA_004363605.1 Indri indri
TATTTTTTATTAACCCTGACATAGTTCCTTTTGTTGCTGAATCATATGTTTAACATTTTTTACTGAATGAAGCATCAATTTCCCCTTCTGTTGTCATGTTGAGATCTTGGACGGTGGTGGGAAAGTACACTTAAATGGTGTCTGTACAGTTTTGGCAATTCATTTTTAGATTTTTACAGTTGGTTTTGCTTCCTGACCTTAAGGTATATCTGCTGTCCCTGAAGAGGCTTGAAATTTGGGGATGAACTGACCCTCAGGGAATGAATCACAGACATTGAGTTACCAAAGACCTGATTAGGTCATCTCTCCTGTCCACCTGCCAAGGGCACGATTGCTAAGGTTTTCTTTCTTAGGAGAAGGCTGTTTGTTTTAGAAGTACTTTTGTACTTTGTGGTCAACTTTTTTTTTTTTTTTTTTGGAGACAGAGTCTTGCTCTTTCACCCCGGGTAGAGTGTGCAGTGGCATCATCATAGTTTACTGCAACCTCAAACTCCTAGGCTCAAGCAATCCTCCTACCCCAGCCTCCCAAGCAGCTAGGATTACAGGTGTGTGTCACCACACCCAGCTAATTTTTCTGTTTTCAGTAGAGACCAGGTCTCACTCTTGCTCAGGCTGGTCTTGAGCTCCCGGCCTCAAGTGATCCTCCTACCTTGGCCTCCCAGAGTGCTAGGAGTATAGGCATGAGTCACTGGGCCTGGCCAGCGTGTCCAACTTTTGTTTTCCATTATTGATAACATGACTTTAGATAGGGACAAAAAGAGAATTGTAAAATACTATCTTTGGCCATTGAGTTTTTTTCTTGACGGTTTAAATTGTTTATGCAGTCATTCCGCAGATATTTACTAAGCACTGCTGTGTTCAAGGGCACTGTGTTAGGTATATCATGGAGAAAAACGGTCATGTCCCACCTTCATGGAGATTACAATTGGAAGAGGACAATTAGTAATCAAATAACCACACAAACAAATGTAAAGTATGGCTTTGACAGGTGCTCTGAAGACAAGGTATGTGGTGCTGCAGAGCCTGTGTTAGGGACATTTTACCTGACAGAGAGGGGAAGGAGGAAGTGACCCATTAGCTGAGATCTGGTGGATGATTAAGAATTAACCTAGTTAAGAAGGGAAGGAAGAGTGTTCAGACACAGCAAAGCAGCAGGACTGTGGCAGTGGGGAGCAGGCGGGCAGGAATGCTCACGTGAATGCCTGTGCCCTCCAGACCCTTAGGATCAGTGAGGAAGGAAACGGGCCAGTGGTCTCGGACACCATGTAAGCCCACTCTAACCAGATGGCTCTGCTTTTCTCTCTTTCATTGAGTCCCCTCTAAAGATTTCATGTAAAAACAAGGTTCCGCTGCTTTAAAAAAAAATAAAAACAGACTTAAAACTCACTGTCTTAGGCCATCTACTGCCTTCTGAGGAAGTTTTATACAACGTCACGTGCCCTGCAAAATATACACCCTTCCTCACCTCACCACTGACAGAGAAGGCTGTCTCTCATTAAGCCTATATTCGTGAAATGCAATGAGAATGCCTGGATGTCTGTACAAATCTCTGAACCTGGTTGTCCAGCACACACCCCTTAACCATTATGAAAAACATCCTCCAAATTGCAAATGAAAATGGTGAAAACATATGGAGTTACTTTAGGCCAATGGTCTTCAAGTAATTTTTTAGCCGTGGAATCCATCCTCAGATGAGATCTAACATGAAGGCATCAAAAAACTCAGTTGATTTTTATTTTCCTTTGTGCCTTTTCTCTTAGATTTTTTTCACATTTTCTAGTATGGACATGTATTGCTTTTATAATAAGAGCATGTTTTTAAAATTATATGGCTGTTTAGGAAAACCACATTGTTTCATGGTAACAAGGTACAGATTGAAACAGATGGCTCCCTCTGTTGTAGTACCCCCTGTTGATCTTTTCACAACTGGGGATTACTACAGCACAGAGTGACCATGGCTTTTTCACCATGAAATATACGATGGCAGCAGAAACCTTGCTGACAAACAGATGTTTTTCCCGAGTGGAGTTTTTCTTAATGAAACGGTTGCTTAGAAACCAGACCATAATAATAACTTTTCTATATTTAGTTTGTAAATTGATTCAGTTTGCAAAATTATTAAGTCAGAGAATACTAATTAGACAAAATCGAACATATCTATTGTTCTCTTGTCTTGTAATTTCAGCAACCAAATGGTTAAATTAACAGCAAAATTTCCTCCAGGATGTGTCTATCCAGATGCTATTCATAACAGGGGACATACAAGGGAAGGGACAGCTCATGGAGCAACCCTGCTCTACTCTTAACTCTGATTCTGCAGTGGCACGGTGGTGTTTGATCTTTCACCAGCATGTATTAGAAGCCGTTGCATGTAACACTTATTAGCTTGCTGAGAGGATCGGTTGGGTCACTGGGTCAAAAAATTGTACATGAAAATGTGAAAATCAATCCAAATTGAAGTCAGTGAAACAACAGTATAAAGGAAGGATTCAGGAGTGAAAATACTTTTTTAGGATGACAATTTGTAAATGGAAAATCTGATATGTTAACTGCTACTAAGAATGAAGAAACCTTAACACGCACCATATTTATCAGATGAATTAAAACATTACATCTTAAATTCAAACTGTACATATTCTGTAAGAAAATGGATCTCTGTCTTCCCCTTACTGTAATGATGAGGTAGCTCAGCTGAAAACAACTATCTTACAGGATAACATATTTAAAACACTTTAACATAGAAAACCCTCCCACATTAAGCTTAGACCCCAGAAGAATAACCTTCAGGTGAATCCCAGGTACCTTCACCTCACCCCAGGGCACTAGGAGTAGAGCCGTCTTGGCACTGAGCAGAGCAGGAGGGAATAAGGAAAGAAAACCTATCCCCGGGAGGCCGTAATCACTAAACGGACCACCTCTGCTGCAGATTTGTGTGATTGGGATTCAGGAAATCTCAAGGAGAGAATTAGGGTTTTGAATGTTTCTACACTGGTAGTGTCTATAGGATTCTTGCAGAAACAAAAGCATATTTCCTATAGAGGAAGGCACCTTCGGCCTAGATTCCAAAGAATCCCCATTATCATTTTTTATTTTTAGTTTAATTTTTACATTTTTTAATAATTAACAATATTTTCATTGTGTTTTTTATATATGTGTATATGCCATCTTAACCATTTTTAAATGCATAATTCAATGTCATTATTTATATCTGCAGTTTTTTTTTTTTTTTTAAGAGATGGGGGATCTCACTATGTTACCCATGGTAGATTTGAACTCATGGGCTCAACCAGTCCTCCTGCCTCAGCCTCTTTAGTAGCTGGGACTACAGGTGTGTACCACCATGCTTGACCTATATCTATAATGTTGTACAACCGTTCCCACTATTTCTAAAACTTTTTCCTTACCCCAAAGAGAAACTCTGTAGCCATTAAGCAATAACTTCCCATTTTGCCCTTTCCCTGTAGTAATTATCTAAGGCTAATAACTAGTACATAGTCACAAGATAACCAAGCACAAGAAAACAAAGTCCCAGAAGACTTTAGATGTTGGAATTGTCACAAATTATGAAGTAACCATGCTTACTGTATTTAAAGAAATATAAGGTAAGCTTGAAAATATCTTCAGGGAACAGGAAACAACAAAAAGTGATCTAACAGATTTGAAAAACCAAATGGACATCTAAAAAAGGGTAAAATTAAATAAAAGCTCAGTGGATGAGTTATGCAGCAGACACAGTTGAAGAGAGACTTAATGGGCCAGAAAGTACAAAGGAAGAAATTATGGAGAATGCAGCACGGAGAGATAATATTTAGTCTCTGGATGGAGAAGTCAGAAAAGAAAGATTAATAGATTTTTATCTAAAAATTTAAAACTCATTTATGTCAAAAACAACCTTAATTAAAATGCAAATATAATTAAAGAAAAAAGATTTGCAACAAAAAGGACAAGTATGGGCTGGGTACACGGTGGCTAATGCCTATAATCCCAGCACTTTGGGAGGCCAAGGCAGGAGGATCCCTTGAGGCCAGGAGTTGGAGACTAGCCTGGGCAACATAGTGAGACCCCCATCTTTACAAAAAAAATAATAATAAATTAGCTGGGTGTGGTGGCGCACTCCTGTAGTCCTTGCTACTCTGGAGGCTGAGGTGGGAGGATTGCTTGAGCCCAGGAGTTTAGGGCTGCAGTGAGCTATGATTGGGCCACTGTACTCCAGCCTGGGCAACAAAGCAAAAAAAGACAAGCATAAATCTGTAGAGACAGATTCGTGGTTGCCTAGGACTGAGGGGTTTGAGCGGAAAAGGGAATGTGACTGCTGCTGATGGGTGGAAGTTTTCTTTTTTTTTTTTTTTGAGACAGAGTCTGGCTCTGTTGCCCTGGCTAGAGTGCTGTGGCGTCAGCCTAGCTCACAGCAACCTCAAACTCCTGGGCTCAAGTGATCCTCCTGCCTCAGCCTCCCAAGTAGCTGGGACTATAGGCATGCGCCACCATGCCCGGCTAATTTTTTCTATGTATATTTTTAGCCGTCCAATTAATTTCTTTCTATTTTTGGTAGAGACGGGGTCTTGCTCTTGCTCAGGCTGGTCTCGAACTCCTGAGCTCAGAACGATCCGCCCGCCTCGGCCTCCCAGAGTGCTAGGATTACAGGCGTGAGCCACTGCGCCCGGCCTTCCCTCCCTTTTTAACTGAAGTAATTTTAAAAGAAAGCCTTTATGTGTCTCATCATCCCAAGTAATAATATTACTATAAGGTTTTAAGTGTCATCATTAGACCACTTCAGATTAGTGTAAAAGCCAAGCTAACTGGGGGAATAAGCCTCCCTCATTCTTCCATAAAAAAGAAGGCTGCTAAAATAAAACAAAGTAGTCCACAATAAAAACAGTATGTGTGTGTATATTTATTCAAAGTGTGGTCTACGAAAGAGAGCACATCAAAATCTTTGTGTTGATTTCAGATATCAGGTGATTTTTTTTTTTTTGCAAGACAGGGTCTTGCTGTATTGTCCAGTGGCTGTTCACAGGTGGGATCACAGCTCACTGCAGCCTTGAACTACTGGGCTCAAGTGATCCTTCTGCCTCAGCTTCCCGAGTAGCTGGGACTACAGGCAAAGATTTCAGGTGATTTTTTTTTTTAAATCTTTACTGAGATATAATTCACATACCATATAATTTATTCTTTTAACGTATGTAATACCGTGGCTTTTGGTATATTCACAGACCTGTGCATCCATCACTACTATCAATTTTAGAATATTTTCATTACCCTAAAAAGAAACCTACTCTCCTTAGCTTTCACTCCTATATCCTCCCATATCCCCCATAAGTGATTTTTATTTGACTTTCTTCTTTTTACTGTTCTGTAGTATTTGAATCTCTTACAGTGACTATGTATTATTTATATCATCAGAGAATAAACCAGTCAAGTTCTTTCGATTGTGGAAGCAAATCGTTTAAAGGCCTTCCTTCCCCCTCTATTTATCGGTGTCCTATATTCACTACTTAGCACAGGATTTTAACCTAAGGGGTCAAATTCAAGTTAACCCTTGTGTGGACCCCTAGGGGGTCCCTGACTAGGTCTCGTAAGCCCCTGAAATTATAGGCAGAGTGTTTATGTGAGTATGTATGTTTTTTAGGAGAGAAGGCACCTTTTGGGGTCCTTTTTATAGCAGTTCTGTTTGGTTTCTATATGATACTACAGTTTTAAGTCCTACACATCATGGTTGCTGATTTCACAACAGTCACTTTTTCTAAGCCAGTGCTAGCCTGGAACACCTATCACAAAGACTTGCCTAATCATCGCATCAGGACACTGCTGGGCTTAATTAAGGAAAAAAAGGAAAATTTAGAAAGAGTTCTCCCTTGCCTCTGTCCCTGGCTGGTGCGCCAGGTGCCCCAGGCTCAGGGCCGGCCTCCTAGCCCACCACGCTTTTCTCAGGACACTGGAGGATGTGAAAGATCAGCCTGTCTTGCCAGAGCTTCAGGCCAGGTGACAACTCCCCTCGGGAGTCTGTGGCTGTCTCTAAACTAGTGAGAACTTGACAGACTGTCTCTAAACTAGTGAGAACTTGACGCCTCAGTCAGCTTTGCTGATTCTGCAGCTTCTGTTTGCGTAGGCTTGAGGTGAAATGTCAGTAGAAAACTTAAAATGAACCTGAAGTTCAGGCGGTACTACTCCTTCTACTAGGGCTACCCATCCCGGGGTTTCGAGGAGATGTGAAAAGTGATGTATTTTCTTACCTAGATTCAGTGAATGGAGAACTACTTGTAGTTTTCTTGGATCTCGGAAGCCCTCCTTTTTCTTTTTACCAGTAAATGTTTCTTTTGATAGCACAAAGAGAATGTTGATGTGCTTTTCACTCTTTGAAAGCTCCGTAAAGTGAATTAAATGAATGACATCTTGCCTCTTTATTTCTCACTCAAGATCAGCTGAAATGTAAGTTTCTCTGAATCCTTAGGGCAGTGATTACTTTCAAAGCTGCGCTAATTGCTGTTTTCTTTTCCTTCCTTCCTTATGCCTTCAGTGAGTGCTAGGGCAGCTTTGTTTTTATTTCGTGCATACAACAGAAGCCTCCATCATCATGGTGTTCTGGAGGCACAGTTTTCCTGACCTCTGCTCTCTTACTCCCTCCCCTCTGGAATCATCCACAGGTATTTGATAGAGGCAGCCCTGATGAGGCTGACTGTAAGCTTTTCAGTGCTATTTTTGATTTGATTTGATTTGTTTGGTGAGGGAGTAGAATAAGAAATTTAGGGGGCTTGCAGTAGCCTATAAAGATGTTGTAGAGTGGAGGTGTTTGAGAGTCACCGGTTAAAAAGCTGAAACTCATTAAAATCCAAGTTTTCTTTTTCTTTTTATTTTGTTGCTGTTGTTGAGATAGGCTCTCATTCTGTTGCTCTGTCACCTGGGCTAGAGCGCAGTGGTGTCTTCATAGCTCACTGCAGCCTTGAACTCCTGAGCTTAAGCTATCCTCCAGCCTCAGCCTCTTGAGTAGCTGGGACTATAGGCACACGCCACCACATTGGCTAATTTTTTTCTGTTGTTTGTAGAGATGGGGTCTCACTCTTGCTCAGGCTGGTCTCGAACTCTTAGCCTCAAGCAGTCCTCCCGCCTGGGCCTCCAAGAGTGCTAGGATTACAGGCGTGAGCCACTACAAGCCCGGCTCCATTTCCTTTTCTGTGACTTCACTGTCATCGCTGATGTTGGCAGGCAGCAATTTAAGTTAGAATCATTCCTGAATTTCATCAACATTACTACCTCTCTTTTTGACACGCTAAATAAAGATAGCAGCTAGGAACAAAGCAATCGCTATGAAGCCCGGCCAGACCCAGTGGAGGATGCCTGGCTGTTCCCGTGGGATGCAGAGTGCAGAGTGCCTTTCCATATGCTGCGCTTGGAGTCTATCAGAAAGGAAATTTTATGGAGTGAGGCTGATGTTATGTCCTTGAAAATGTAAGGTTTGATATCTTTAGGGATAGGATTTGCAAAGCTAGTACTGTTCTGGTAGTTATCTTCTGCTAGGCACTGCTGGTAGGCAGGCTGTGGTGTAGCAGAGTGGTTGGGCAGGCAGATTTGCCATTCTGCTCTGCCACGTGGCAGCTCTGTGATCTTGGGCCATATTCTTCACTTCTCTGTTCTTCAATTTCTTCCTCAAGGAATGTTAATAGTACCTACTTCAAAGGATTCTCTGGAGCATTAAATGGATGAATTCATGTAAAGTGTTTGGGACGGTGCTTGGCATATTAAAAACACTCAGTGTCTTTGCTGTTACGTTTTTATTTATTAATAATATTTTCATGATCCAAATAGCTTTCAATAAATATGGCCATCAGTAAATATAGATTATTCATACATTTTTATTTTTTGCCCTCCAAAATGGGAATTAGAAAACAATTTAAGCAAATACGTTGTATTATCTTAGTGTTCAAATATGTTATTTGGATCCTGATTTAAAGAGATAAGCCCTAGGTATGGTTTTTACAAATCCTCCGCTGTTAGCCATCCCAGCTCATTAGTCTAACCCTGTTTTTTCCTCAGGCCTGAGTAACATTTACTCATCCTGAATCTTTATAAATTCGTTGGGGCTTGTCCACAGTTAACACGGCTTTGGAGCTTTAGAGAAACTAAACATCAAATTGGCATGCTAGACGTTATCATTTATTCTAATTACAAAGACAGCCCAGCTATTCACTTGAGTTCCCCATACTTCCTTGATTTAATAACCAACTTCCCCAGTTTGTGTAACTTCCTGGATTCTTAGAGCTGAAATTATTGTTAGTTTCCATCATAACGAGAGGTCTCAAATGTAACAGCCAGAGTATCCCACTAAAGGGTGGTATTTCCTTCTCTTCAGAGTTCTTCCTTTCTTGTCTTTGTGACTTAGAGCTGCAAGAGAGGACAATCACAGCCTGGTGATTATCTTTTCTTAATCAGAAGGAAAATTTCTTTGTACCTGACTGCTTCTCTTAACCATCACTCACTGTTCTTTGGAACTAGAGCCTCCGTTACAGATTAATATACATTTTCTTATCTTCTTTATAGTTTTTTAAACAAACTTATTTTTTATTAGTTACTTTGAATATAATTTGTAAAGAGTCAAAAAGCTTGTCCCTTGCCTTACTTCTTACCCGCCAGTTCCAATCCCCAGAGATTACCATTTTTTTCCTCTCTCATACACATACCTTTTTAATATAGTTTCTTCTGATAATTCCCCATTTCTAAATAAAATGCTTACACAGATTTCTCTTGATGTAAAAAATTTTGGACATGATCTACTCATTTTCTGTATGTTAGGTGTGGACTTAGTACACACGTGCTCAAACTCCTTCTCCTGCCATTTCCCATAACAATTTTTGGCTACATCACTGGGCAGTGTTGACTGCTGACTACGGGGATGTTATTCATTGCTGAGCCTAGCGCAGTGATCAGTCTTCCCTGTACATTTGCTTAGTTTTCTATGTACTTATTGCTAAATTTTTCCAAATGACCCGACAGCTCTATTAAACACATTATTTTGCTCCAGGTTTATTCTGTTTACCCAGACTTCAGCTTTTGAAACCTATTCCATTCTCTTTTTCCTTGCTTGTGAGTTTATACCTTTTTAGCACCTTAACTGTCACTGCAGTGGGATTTTAGGAAGAAGACGATACAGATGGCTCTGGTCATTTTGCCATGTGTGGTTGCAAATTTTTTTTACATTTTCACCTCTAGAAGAGGCTGTTTTTTTTTAAATGACCATGGCTTTTAACACAGATGTTTTAGAAACTTATATTTTATTTGTTTCTATTTGATAGGTAATACATTTACGTGGTTCAAAATTCAAAACGTTCCCAACACAAAGAAATGATAAATGTTTGAGGCAATGGATATGCTAATCACCCTAATCTGATCACTATACATTTATATGTATTGAAACAGCCCTGTTTACCCCATGAATATGTACAATTGTTATTTGTCAACTAGAAAAACAAAATTAAAAGTCAAAAAAAATTCAAAACATACTTAAAGATACAGAATAAAATGTCTCTCTCATATCTGTCCCTGGTCACCCAGATTCCCTCCCCAGAAACTACCAATATCACTAGTCTCTTGTGTATCCTTTCAGAAATATTTGATGAGTATTTCCCCTTTGTACACAAATTGTTGAATTCTGTATACACTGTTCTGGACCTTGCTTCTCACTTAACAATAGATCTTAGAATTCATTCTGTAAGAGTTCTTTAAAAACTTCATTTTTTCAGTGGATACGTTATATTCCATTGCATGAACGACTATAATTTAATCAATCCTCTATTGATGAGTGTGTGCTTTGTTTCCAGTCTTTTCTGTTACAAATGGTGCTACAGTGATGATTTTGTACATAAGTAATTTTCTGCTTGTACTAGTATATCTATTAGGATAAATTTCTAGAGTTGAACTTCTGGCTTACAGCAGAATTTAGATTTTTAAATGTAATATAACATGTTTGTACAAATGCAAGACCTTCTATGAAATGTGAAATGCTTGATTTTTTTTCTCACTCAAATCACAAATAACAAGTCATTTTTCCCCTTCTTTCTACTCTCAGCCTGCAGGGACAACCAAAACAGATTTGGATACAAAAGAAAGCTGTTATTATACTTTGCTCTTGGCCATGGATTTCCCTTTACATTTAAGATGTGCTATATTATTCTATTTTCTCCCTTTTTCTTCTATTCTAAAAACCTAAAAGGGTAAATATGAAATATATTTTCATATATTTCATAACAACTTTTTGAGATGTAATTCACATACCATATAATTCATCCATTTAAACTGAACAATTCAGTGGTTTTTACTGTATTTTCATAATGTATAACTATTACCACCGCCAATTTTAGAATGTTTTTATCACCCCAGAAAGAAACTCCATATCCATCACTCCCTATCACTGCCCATTTATTTCTCCCAACTCCCACAGCCCTGGGTAACCACTAAATCTACTTTTTCTCTGTATAGATTTGCCTATTCTGGCCATTTCACATAAATGGAATTATACAATCTGTGGGTTTTTGTATTTCTTATAGTTTCAAACCTCAATACCTGTGAGGTTTGAGCTAGTAGGTGGTTTTCCAGGTTGATGTAGGTATTTTGGGATGTTGTTATCTACCCAGGAATAATGAGGCAAGTTAGTTCTGAAGTGGGGATGGCTTAGCAGGTTCCTGGGATAGAGCCGGTCAGCAAAGACATTCAGAATTGGACTATCTTTCCTGTCCTGCAAGAGCACTACGTAAAGGGAGGCGACACCTAAACTGTTTTTACTGCTGGTCTGCAAAATCACAGAGCAGCATGCTGAAGATCATCTTGAAGACAGCACTGTTTTGATCAAAATATGTTTCTGGCTGAAAGTCTTTGGGGAGAAAACCAGTTATTTTACGAAGTTGATTGTCTCTGCTTTGTTACATGAAGTTCTTTTAATATTAATTTTTCAGTCGAGTTGACTTTCCTGTATCCTATGCTTTGCCCCAAAACACAAGTCAGAATGCTTTTCTGAACTCTCGCTAGCTTGGGTTCACTTTTACCTTTTGTATATTTCATCTGTTGCATCATATCCTGAGATGTGTAGTTATCTTCCTGCGATCAGAGCAGGAGGAGTTCTCTCTCACACCATCATTTCCTTCTTATTGCCAGATTGATGTGTCATGCTTCCTTGAAGCCTGTTCAGGCCCAGAAATTACCCTATTTTCAAATTACAGAGGAATTATCCAGTGTGAGGGGCCAAGGGTCACGTGAAGGTGATGGCCACGCTTCCCCAGTGTGTCAAAGTTTAGAAAACTTTTCAAGTAGGACACTAAAACAGCCCAACAAAATCTCATCCCTTTAGTTTTTGTATGGTATTAAGCATCATATATGATTCTCCTCACTGCTTGGTGGGTAAGAAAGGAACTGCCCTTATCCTGCAGGGATTTATGAACTCATAGGTAGCAACTGTATCCTAGAAGGTAAAACTCAAACAGTCAGCGGGCCATTTGGCAGCAATCTGTGAAGCAGCCCAACAGGAAGATAAACAATCGCTGTTATACCTGGGACTGTGGGAAGCAAGGAAACTGTACTTTGCTATTGGCAACATTTTTCTGGAAGATTGGGAGAACTTAAAGCTCCCCGGTAGAGTTTAAAGTTTGGCATTACGGGAAAAGCAAAACAAAAAAATCTGGAAAAAAATTGTTTAATTTGATTCCTTTGGTTGAAAAAAATTCAAACTGCATAAGCATACAAGGGTATTTATTGGCTTATGTATACAGAAAGTCCAGTGGGTAGAAGTACAGCTGGATTCAGGGGCTCAAAGGAGGCTGTCAGATCTGTTCCTCTTTCTCCCTCTCTCTTGGCTTGGCTCTCCTGTGTGGGTGCCGTTCTTGGGTGGGCTTTTCCACGTAGTGGCCACTGGAAGCTCCAGGTTAATATCTTCAACGTGGAGCAAGGGGAAAACTTATCTTTTCCAGTAGTTTCAATATGGGCTCCAGGATCCAATCTCATTGCCTGTTCCTTACCCAGCCATTGTGGTGGGGATGGGATGGAATATCCTAATTGGCCAGCCTAGGATATAACTTTACAACTGGAGGGAGAGAACGTGATTAGTTAGCCCACTCAAACCACATAGACTGAGAGTCGGGAAGGGATCTTTCTCCAAAGGAACACCAGGGTAGTGTTATCAGAAGAGTAGATGCTGTGTGCAGCCACACATCTGTCCACTACAGAGCGGAAGTCAAGAGCTCATTTGGCCAAATATGTTCATATAAGTAAATAACTGTCCTCTGCTAAGGATTAATGAGAGAAGATAGGAATAAACGACAGTAGTAGGGACATAGGTAATAGATAGATTTCAGAAAAGCTAGGCATAGGCCGGGTATGGTGGCTCACACCTGTAATCCCAGCACTTTGGGAGGCTGAGGTGGGAGGATCACTTGAGGCCAGGCGTTAAAGACCAGCCTGGGCAACATAGCAAGACCTCATCTACTCAAAATACTTAAAAAATTGGCTGGGCTTGGTGGCACACGCCTGTAGTCCCAGCTACTTGAGGGGCTGAGGTGGGAGGATTGCTTAATCACACCACTGCACTCCAGCCTGGGTGACAGAGCAAGACCCTATCTCAAAAAAAAAAAAAAAGAAAAGAAAAGAAAAAAGAAGAGCTAAATGGGATTTATAAACCAAATCCCATTTTCCATTATAAAGTTACAACTACATTCCTAAAAGGAAACAAATCCATCAGATTTCTGAACTTCTGATGAAAAAGTGGTTATGATAGCTGCAGATCTATAATACATACCAGGCCTTGTGATATATTGGTGATACAACACCTGCCAGAATTGCAGCTGCCACCTACCAATTCACTCTTCTTTTGGGGCTCTTTTAGAATGTAGAAGCTGTTTCCTTTCTTCTCTCCTTTAGTAAACAATTCATTTACCTTTTTCAAGCCACCTACTCCACCTTGAACTTCCAAGGACTTCTCCATCATTTCACACTAGATCAAACTACAACACAATGTCACATTTTGCCAACAGGGTTCTGCCACAACCTGAAACTCCCTTAAGAGCAGAACTTCTGCTTGTATAAAATTGGAGCCCACATACAGGGAGGCGTGGCTTAGGGCCACATGCCAGGCTCTTTGGAAGCAAAGAAAAGGAGGGGTGGGGAGGGCAGGAAAGAAGATGGGCAGACAGGTGCAGCCCTCAGCAGGCACGCTGCCTTCCCAGCTCACCAGATGTGGCGGATAAGGAGCCGACTGAGGAGAGAGCGTGTATGTGATTTATAAGAGAATGGAATCACAACCTGTGACAGAAAACAGGATGTAGACTTCGCCTACAAGGCTGTCCGTTTAAACAGGAGAATGGTAAACTCTGATGAAAAATTTCTCAAGCATTTGTATTACTCCCTCCCCTGCTTCTGTTCCTTAATTCCTGAAATTTATATCAAGACCGTATCATCACCCCTTTCATTCGGGCATTCATTCATTTAACAAGTAATTATTGAGCACCCGCCGTGTGCTGGCACTCCTCTAGGCATTGGGCATACAGCAGGGAACGGAAAGAAATCCTTGACTTTGCAGAGCTCACATTCATTCCAAGGAGGAAAGCAGACAATAAATAGGGACATACATAACATGTCACGTAATATGAAGTGCTAAGAAGAAAACTGAAGCAGGGGGAGAGGGATAAAGAGTGGCAGGGAAGGAGGCTCTGCCCTTTTGTGTGTGATAGATAAAATGACCCGCGAACAGAGACATGATGGGGGTTTGGGAACGAACCTACCCGGAGCAGGAGCAGCAGCCAGGCAGAGGGGCAGGGAGGCAGTGACACAGGCCAGGAGCAGCTCGCCGTCTCCTGCAGAATAGTGAGGGCACAGAGTTGCTGGAGACAGTGAGTGAGGGAGAGAACAAAGGCAGACGGGGGATGGGGACCGCTCGTACTCAGGGAGAAGGGAAACCACCAAGGGGGGAAAAAGAGGTTACATATTTTAAAGAACAGTGAGGCAGAAGAATGAAGGGCCCTGACTTATGATTTAAACTGGATCATTCCAGCTGCAATGAGGGAAAAGGGTAGAGGCAGGGAAACCAAGCAGGGAATTATTGGGAAAGTCCAGACCAGAGATGTGGACCAGGGCAGTCAAGATAGAGGTGATGAGAAGCATTCTCATCCTAGATATGTTCCAGAATCCCCATTTCCTTCTTTATTTTGTTTTATTCTCTTTAAAGTATGTAACCCTTTCCCCCACCCCCAATAATAAAATTTGTGTTTATATAGCTTTGAGACCAGGGGCTTTGTTCTGTTGTTCTGGTTCTGTCTCGGGTCATATTTAAAGCTTCCTCAGTACAGGGTTTGGCTCAGGTCATGACGACACTGTTGCAGTTTACCCATTTAGGAGCTGGTGGCATGGACGGGACAAAGGATCAGCACGTCCTAGGAAGGGGATTCAAGGGCAGGATCTTCCCTAGTTCTGTTGATCAGGGAACTCAGCCATAAGCTTAGGTCTAGCATTGATCATGCCCAGAATGCTCTGAAAATGGTTCCTTGTGGAAATGGCTCTCATCGTTGGCAGTTTTACCGAGAGAAATGATCCTGGCATGCAGAGCTGCCGTGAAGGCAGTAGGCGCTGCTGCACTTCAGTAGTGTTGGTTGCTGACTGGTATTGTCCCTGTTGGCAGGGACAGATTGAGAGTCCCAGAATCAGGAGGGTCCCTAGAGGGCCTTCCATATAGTCTTTTCCTGCTGTTGAGTGGATCCCTGCCACGATATATGATCATCTGGCCGCTGCTTCAAGAGTCTATAATCCATAGATCGCAGAATATCAGTGCTGGGAGTGACCTTAGAGATCATATCGGACTGGACTGGAGAAAACCAGGAGCCTGAACTCCCAGGCCCATGTTCTTTCCACTCCACATGTCGTCTGTCCAAATAAAGCGCAGCCCTTGGTGGTAGGATTACAGAGGTGGGTCTCAGCGTCTCTGTGTTCATCCCATCACAGGATGTCTGGGTTTATTTGCCTTTCAATCCTAAACAGTAATGAATCCTTTCTTTTTGTTTTCAACCCCAGGGGTTGCCCTGCTCTCAGATGTGTACCCTGAGAAAATCTTGCCGGACCTGTTGGCTCAATATGACGGTGGCAAAGACAAGCACACGCCAGAGACCAGAATGAAAGTTGGGGAAGTCCTGATGCGAATCGTCAGGGCGTTAGGTGAGTTTTCCTGTTCCATCCATCTGGAACGGGGTGGGGAGCAGTGTGACTTTGAAACCAAAGTGTGTGTGTGTGTACCTGGAGGTGTGTTATACAAGCATGATGAGGGCAGTTTAGGGGCTGAGATGAACTGAGTTAGTCCCTGTTTAGAAATATAGCAGATATCCAGACGCCCACTAGGAGATTGGCAGCAACAACGTCCTTTTTCCTGCCACTGCTTAGCCTCCTTCCCCTGGAGCTATGTTGGGCCTCCATTTTCAGTGGAGCTGGAATGAGAAGTTTCATGCTTGAGCAGCAGCAAGCACAAAAAGAAGAGGAAAGTCAAGCAGAGAAGGAAGTGTGCTGACTCTCGTTGAATGTCTACTGTGTGCCGGGTTGTCAACACATATAATGTCATCTAATCCTCCCAACAAATCCTATAAAGAGGCTGTCGTTATACCCACTTTATAGATGAGCAAACTGTGGCTCAGCAGTTTGTCTAAGTGCTAAGTGGTAGTGCTAAGAACTGAACCATCAACTTGAAGGAAGTTGCTCTAGGCTGTATGGACTGAGAGTAGTAGTTAAGAGATAGGCTCTAGACTTGCACTGCCTGGGTTCAAATCCTGAACTGCTTCTCATTGTCTGTGTGATCATAAGAATGTTTCTTAACCTCTGCGTGCCTCAGTGTCCTCATGTATAAAATGAGGATATTAATAGCACTGTTAATAGAGCTATTGTAAGGATTAAATAAGGTAATACTTAGAATAGTGTTTGACACACAATGAGGGCTCAATAAATTTTCATTTTTGCCTAAGTGAAAAAGAAAGATTAAAAAATTTTAAAGGTTACAAATTAAAGAAAATAAATACTTTATTATTTACTATTTATTGAGTGCCCACATGGATCTAGGAGGAGGGATACTGGGGAACAAGGACAAAGGAAATAATTGTTCCTTCTAAAAGAAAGAGGTTAAATTAAGATGAACTAATGAATTTCTCCGTAAGCCGGTAATTATCGTTTGGATATTTTTATCCTTGGCCGTATAACATAGAATTGAGAGAAGATTAGTTTCTTTAACTTGTGTTCCATAGACTTAACCATTGACTACCACACTAAACATCATGAGAAGCCTTAAAATAAGGCAAACCAGTCATTCAGGTGAGGGCCAGTGATGTATAGTATCCATTTGAACCAGAGAGCTGCCCTGTTGAATTTTGAGAATTAAGTTCTATTTGGGGGCCATATTCTCACCATGCATGTCCTGTATCAGATTGTGATATATAAAGTATAGTTGTCAGTGGTTAATATTTGGCTTAATAACAATGGCACACTGAACTGGACTTATTTCCTTCCTTAAATTAGATCCAGCATTTCTCAGGTACTGATATCTGTCCTTGGCCTTTTAGTAATTCCATGATATATCCACTAGCATATTACCTAGCGCAAAAAGGGAAGAAGCAATCTCAACTTCAGTTTGGCTAATTTGTCCATGAGCTATAGCAAAATTTGTAAATTTTTCTCTTTACTCACTAGGGGAGGATTTTGGAAAACAAACTAGCTTTTTGTCACTTGCATCAAGAGATCACGTTGAATTCTTTCTTCACCAATATTTCAAAGGACTTATAGAGATTCTGTATAACCATGTACCGTTTCTATGGACATAGCCCTCAATTTTCCTAATTTCTGGGTGAGTGTTCTGGCTAAAGATGATAGAACCTAGATCTCCATCCACTTAAGTCCTTTTATCCATGAAAGGAGAATTTCATGAGAGTGAAATTAAAAAACATTTTTTTCTACTTTTTGAAGAAAGATGAACCTTCTAAATTTGCCTTAGTCCTGAATTTGGGTCTAAAACATACCAGACAACCATTATAAAAAAATCGTTCTCTCATAGTAGGTGTGAATGTTAAGCTGAAAATATCACAAGATGGAGTGCAGTGACTGATTTCCGTGTGTGTTTGCCATTGGGATTGTCAGAGCTGAGAAGCAATGTCGGCCTTACATAGACAACATCCGTATAGCATCTATTTCCTCTGTACCCTCTGGCAGACCTCTGCCATTGGGGTGACGAATGCTGAAAGTGCACATTTCGCAGTCTCCACTGGCCAGTCCACTCATTTCCTGGGGTGAAAGCGAAGGGGGATGAAGGGCTGGGTTGCGTGGGAGAAGGACTTATTCCTCCTTACATACTCTAATACTTAGCCCAATTTCCAAAATGGTCTTCTGGCATTTCAAGGCAAATTCCGTCAATTCTCAAAGTTCTCTCTTTCTGTAGCTTTCTCTTCAATATCCACCTGTAAACACAACCTCAGCTTTAACTGCTGGTTTCTGATTCACATCACCCACTTGTCCAAGTGCATATTTGAGGCGGCTTCTTGAAATCCTGTAGGTGAAACGAAAGCCTATTTTTACAACATAGCCAATGTATTCTTAGTTTGCTAGTGTTGTAATTCTGGAAATCCTTGTGAACAGCCACTGTGCAAGGCTTCTCTAGTAAGTGCCCTAGTTCCACCGGCCCAGGCCTTGCCCTCTGCCTACTCCCATCTCTTCTTTGCAGTGGTGGGAGTTTGGTGGGAGCCGGGGTGCAGCACACTGCTGCTTGCTCTTGGCATCACTTCTAGTTCCCTAGCCACACCTGCCTGTCTTCCTGCCACTAGATAATGGTGGAAAATCAACAGGAGCTTTTTTCCTTTCCATTTTAAAAAATTGAGGTATTACATATATACGGTAAGGTATATACACTAATTTTAAGAGTATGGCTTTACGGCATTTTTTTTTTTTTGAGACGGGGTCTCACTCTGTCTGATAACTTAATCTTTGTGTAGAACTGCGATAATTTCCTATGAAACATTTCTAAAAGTAAACCTTGTTTGTTAAAAGCATATGCATATTTTTGAAGATATTTATTGCTAATTTATTGCTAACTTCCAGAGAGTTAGTTGTGCCAATTTGTATCATCAATGTTTGAGAATGTTTGTCTGTACCCTCATAAGCACTGTATATCCTATACATTGCCATTCTTAAGCAATCTTAAGCAGATTTATAAAGTGATATTATCTTGTTTTTATTTCCATTTACTCAGTTGATATGGTTAAATATTTTTTATGTATTTCCTATCTAAGCATTTGTGTATGTGGAGGGTGTGCATGTGTGTGGAATCACCTGTTCTAGTCCCATATCCATTTTTTCGTTGGAGTGTTGATTTGTTATATGATTTATAAAAGCTTTATATATTTAAATATCTTGAACCATTGACATTTATGTTGTAAATATTTGTTCAATTTGTTGCTTATCTTTTAGTTTTATTCATATATTCTGTTTCATTTTGTTTTTAAAATACATTTTTTTTATTTTGATGTAGGTAATTCTATCTTTTCATTTATGGTTTCTCTCTTACATAGAAAGGCTTTCCCAACCATGATTATATAAGTATGAATCTATCTGTCTCTCTATATATATTTTTTGAGATGAGGTCTTGCTATGTTGCCCAGGCTAGACTTGAACTCCTGGGCTCAGGCAATTCTCCCGCCTCAGCCTTCCAAGTAGCTGGGACTACAGGCGCATCTCACTGCACCCAGCTTTATATATTTTTATCTCTACTTTTTGATGTTGAAAATATTGTGGAAGGATTTTGGTTTAGTCTCTTTATTTAAGGAGTGATTCAGGTTTTTTGTTTTTTTTTTTTATACTTCTAGAAATTTAATCTTAACACATTGTTAAATTACCAATCATTCCAAATGTTTTTCCATCTGTTTCCTCACATGGTCCAATGTCAATGTTGACAATAACCTCTGGACTGTTATGTGTATTATAATTTTTTAAAACTTCTTTAAAAACAACATATTTACTCTTTAGTAATACTTTCCTGATAGTACTATACCCATGATATTGAATTGGTGATTGAGGTATTACTTGGTAAATGGAATTAAAGCAAAGGAGAATAAATAAACCTGTGGAGATATTTCCTTGTAAGATTGCCTGGGGAATTAATCTGATCTGCAGCAGACTACACTCCTTTCTCACGTATGCAATAAAGGTTGAGTATCCCTAATCCAAAAATCTGAAATTCGAAATGCTCCAAAATCCAAAACTTTTTAAGCACCAACATAACACTCAAAGGAAATGCTCATTGGAGCATCTCAGATTTTGGATTTTAGGATTAGGAATGCTCAACTGCTAAGTATTCAGCAAATATTACAAAATACAAAAAAACCACTTCTATCTCAAGTGTTTTGCATAGAGGATACTCAACCTGTATCTTTTTCTTTGGCAAAACTAGACAAACGCTACCTAGTTCTTCTTTGTTCCTCTAGACCAGTGGTTCTCAAATGGGAGGTGAGGGGAGAAATATCCCTCAGAAATGCACCCCAGGGGACATTTGGCAATATCTGCAGACATTTTTGGTTGTTACAACTGGGTGGAGGGGCTTATTACTGGCATCTCATTGGAACAGGCCCAGGGTGCTGCTAAACATCCTACAATGTACATGACAGCTCCCCACAACAAAGAATGATGTGGTTCAAAATGTCAATAAGGGCCCTGTTGAGACACTCTGTTCTAGAGCTATGTGGGCAATTCTGTTTCTGCTTTTTTTTAATTAAAAAAAATTTTTTTTTAAATTTTATTTATTTATTTATTCTTTGAAACAGGATCTCTCTCTCTGTCGCCCAGGCTAGAGTGCAGTGGTATCATCATAGCTCACTGCAACCTCAAACTCCTGGGCTCAAGCGATCCTCCTGCCTCAGCCTCCCGAGTAGCTGGGACTAGAGGCACACACTACCACACCCAGCTAATTTTTCTATTTTTGTAGAGACAGGGTCTCACTCCTGGCCTCAAGCAGTCCTCCCATCTCAGCCTCCCAAATTGCTAGAATTACAGGCATGAGCCACCATGCCTGGCCTATTTCTGCTTTATAGTACCACTCAGATGTGTTGGGTAAATCCAGGGCTGCAACATACAGCTATGCAGTTTGTTCACAGTTGTACAGACTGCAAGGGGCATCCTTGTATGAATGGCACACCCTGGATTTATACAGTATGCAACTCTGCTCTGCTTAGAGTTCATCCAAGCAGTGAGCGACCCATGATCCTAGGTCTCTAACAGCCCATCTGATGAAGCCCATATCTGAGAAATCCTGTCATGTATCCAGAGAGGAGCAAATTCAGTCCCCAATTCTGCCCCGACAAACACCTTCTTCCAGCCAGTTGTAGAAAACAAAGGAAAAGTTGAATAATTGGATTTGTCTAGTAGGCTACTATGAGTTCCAATTGGCTTGGCCTAGGAATTAAAATGAGGGGAGGAATTTTTAAACAGCTGCATAATATTTTATAGTATGGATGTACCACAATTTATACCATTTATACAACCATTCCTCTGTGGATGAGCATTCATTTTTTTCTATTTTTTTCCTGCAGTATGCAGCACTGCAGTATAAATTCTCATATATGTGTGCTAATAAAAATATATTTTATATAAATGTATACATATGTCTATTTTGTATATATACAAAGTAGAATTACTAGGTCAAAGGCTATTTATATTTTAAATTGCTTATATACTGGCAGATTATTTCCTAAAATTATGAGTGACATAGGGCTTTTTAAGCCATCTGCTATGTCCGTTGTCAAATGGAGAAAAATATCTTGAAAATTCTGTTCTTTCAAATTGAATGGACTAAGAAAGTCCTCTTTTTGTGTTCTTTTGTCATTTGTCCTGATTGCAATGGGGGAAAAGAAAGTCTTAAGACATAAAAATATTTTTCTATTAAGTAACTTAAAAGTCCAGTCAAGGAATGACGAAATAAATAAATCATCTTTAGAAGTATCTTACTCAACACTTTTTGTTTAGCAGTATCAAATCAAATACCTCAAGGGCATTCTAATTAGGTGGTTACCAGAAATATTTTAACTTTTGATTTCCTAATAATAAGTTTTACTTTATGGGCTTTTTCTTCTTTCATAATACTTATTTTAGTTCTCTTCTGAATAACGAGCAACTCCAGAATTTAGTGGCTTAAAACACAGCCATTTATTTGTTCAGAATTCCGTAATATGGGTGAGGCTTGGCAGGGACAGCTCATCTCTGCTCTGCATGGTGTTGTCTGGGCTCAGCTCGTGGTTCTTCTGTGTGCGTGGTGTATGCTGGGGTCACTCAGCAGGTGGCATTCAGCTGGGATCTTGGCCGGGCGCCTCCGAGCTCCTCCACATGGCTTTTCTCTGTCCCTGCATGTGGATGCTCATCATTTGGTAGTGTAGATCAATCTTCTTTTCAGCATGGTGAACGGCTTCCCGGAGAACAGAAGTAGAAGCAGCCAGGACTCTGAGGAGCTAAACCTGGAACCAGCTTAGTACAACTTCTGCCACATTCTATTTTCAAAGCAAGTCACAAAACCAGTCCAGCATCAAGGGAAGGGGAAGTAGCCTTATAATTCTTGGAGAGGGAAACAGCACTGTGTTTAGGGCTAGTGTGCTGGCAGCTGTATGTGCGTACTAACTGCCACACCACCAAAAGTAGTGCATGCTCATTGCCACAAGTCTAAATTCAGAGGTATATAAAGAAAAATCTACGGTCTTTCTCAAATATTAGTCATATTTACTATTTTCACCTAAATATTACCCCCTAAGTTAAACCATGGTATTAGTTTGGTATGATCTTTCATATCTGTCCCTGTGCTCATACAGATATGTGCAAACATATATCAGCTTTCCCCCCTCTTTTATAAAAACAGAATCTTTTTATTTATAATTACTGTGTAATTTGCTTTCTTTGAAATCAACTTTATCAAGGTATAATTTACATACAATAAAATGGTCCCATTGTTAAGTGTACATTTCAATGAGGTTTGATATAAATCCTTGTAACCATCACCGCAATCAAAATATAGAACATTTTCATCATCTCAAAAAGTTTCCTTATACCTATTACTCTTCCAGTCCACATCCCACCCCAGGCAACCACAGATATGCTTCCTGTTATCTTAGATCACATTTGTCTTTTCTAGAGCTTCATGCAAATGGAATCATGCAGTATATGCCCCTTTGTGTCTGAGACTTCTTTTCCTCAGCATAATGTTACTGAGATTTATCCACGTTGCATGTATCAGTAGTTCACTACTTGTTACTGCTAAATGGTATTGCTTTGAATGAATATACCACAACTTGTTCCTACCTTTGCCTGTTGATGGACATTCAGGTTGTTTCCAATTTTGATCTATTATCAGTATAGCTGCTATGAACGTGCTGATACAAATCTTTGTATGAATGTATGTATATATTTTTTTCATGTCAATACCTAGGAGTGGAATTGCTGGGTCATCACGGTAGGTGTACAAGAAACTGCCACTGTTTTCCGAAGTAGTTGTACCATTTTACATTCTGACTATCTGTGTGTGAGAGTTCTACTTGCTCTGTATCTTCTCTAACACTTGGTATCAACAGTTTTTCTTAGTTTTAGCCATTTTAATGGGTCAATAGTGGTATTTCATTGTGGGTTTTTTCTTTCATTTTTTTTTCACTTGGTTACCAGATGGAAAAGTGTTCAAATGTACTTTCATCAAAGCAGTTCATTGTGGGTTTAATATGTATTTTCTTGATGACTAATTATACTGAGCAGCTTTTCATGTGCTTATTTTCTATTCAGGTATCTCTTTTGTGAAATAACTGTTGAGATCTTTTTCCATTTTTTAATTGGGCTATTTCTCTTCTTATTATTGAGTTGTAAGGTTCCTTATATGTAGTAGAACCTCTCTTGACCCCATATCTTCTTCCAACTGTAGCTCTAATTCTCTGGTCTCCTTCAGAGTAAAACTCTTGCAAAAAGTTGTGTGTGGCCAGGTGCGGTGGCTCACACCTGTAATCCTAGCACCTCGGGAGGCCGAGGCGGGAGGATTACTTGAGCCTAGGAGTTTGAGGTTGCTGTGAGCTATGATGATGCCACTGCACTCTAGCCCAGGAGGCAGATCAAGACCCTGTCTCAAAAAAAAAGGAGTTGTCTATACTTGCGGGCTCTACTTCCTCCCTTCCCATGCTCTTCCCAAGTCACTGTAATGGGACTTTCATCCCCAACATCCCCTTATCAAACTAAATATTGACAAAGCCAATGATCAATTCTTCATCCTCATATTACTCAACTGCTCAGTAACATTTGATATGTTTGACCACTCCTCCTTTTTGAAATACCTTCCTCTCCAGGCCTCCCTGACAATGGACTTGACTGATTTTCCTCCCATCTCATGACTACACTGCCTCAGTTTTCTTTGCTGGCTCTTCCCCTGCTACCAGATCCCTCAATATTGTAGTCCCTAAGGGTCTTGTACTAGGTTCTCTTCTCTCTTCATGCACACAGTGCTATTGAAGATATTACTTTTTATGAAGTCTATTTTATAATTTTTTAAATAGAAAGTTCATGCTTTTTGTAGCCTAGGAAATTTTTGCTTACCCTAAGGTTGTGGCAATTTTTTCCTATCTTTTCTTTTAGGACTTTAATAATCTTAGCTTTCATGTTTAGATCTATAATCCATTTCAATTTAATTTTTGAGTTTTGTGAATAATTAGCATTGAAAAGTTCATTTTTTTTCATATGGATATCCAGTTGTTCTACCACCATTTGTTGCAAAGATTATTTCCCAGTTGAATTGATTATATGCACATGGGTCTATTTCTGGAGTTACTCTCTTCCATTTATTTATTAATATATGTCTGTACCTATGCCACTATCACATCATTTTGATTATTGTAGCTTTATAGTAAGTGTTTAAATCATGTTTAAGTTTTCCAGCTTTGTTTTTCTTTTTCAAAAATGTTTTTTCTATTCCTGGTCCTTTATATTTTTCTATAAATATTAGAATTAGATTATCAATTTCTACCCAAAAAAAGCCTGCTGGGATTTTGATTGGGATTACATTGAATCTACAAGACAGTTTGGGGAGAATAGACAGCTTAACATTATTGTGCTTTTTAACCTATGAACATGGTATGTTTTTCCATTTATGTAGCTTGTCTTAGTCAATTTGGGTGGCTATACCAAAATACCATAGACTGAGTGGTTTATAAACAACAGAAATGTATTTTTCACAGTTTTGGCAGCGGGAAGTCCAAGATCAGGGTGCCAGCATGGTCGGGTTCTGGTGAGGTCCCTCTTCTGGGTTGCAGACTGCTGTATTCTTGTTGTAGCCTCATGTGGTGAAATAAGGACAAGCGAGCTCTCTGGGGTCCCTTTTATAAGGGCACCAATCCCATTCGTGGTGGTTCCAACATCATGACCTAATTACTTCCTAAAGGCTCCACCTCCTGATACTATCACGTTGGGGGTTAGGATCTCAACATACGAATTTTAGGGGAACATAAACAGTCTATAAGAGATCTTTAATTTTTCTTAGTGGTGTTTTATAGCTTTCATTGTGTAGTCTTGTACATATTTTATTAAATTTATCTCTATTTCATCTTTTTTGATACTATGATAAAAGATATTTCTTAAAATTTCAATATACCATTGTGTTCATTACTGGTATAGTAAAAAAAAAAAATAGATTTTCCCATATTGGCCTTGTAGCCTACAATTTTTGCTAAACTCATTTATTCTAGAAACTTTTTTGTAGATTACTTGGGATTTTTTTATATAAATGACCTTGTCTTCTTTATTCTTCAATTAAGACTGTTTTACTTCTTCCTTTCCAATCTGCATG
Source organism: Indri indri (assembly GCA_004363605.1). Taxonomy (NCBI): domain Eukaryota; kingdom Metazoa; phylum Chordata; class Mammalia; order Primates; family Indriidae; genus Indri; species Indri indri. The sequence goes on from RJWJ010016012.1 coordinate 24,842, forward strand.
TTTTTATTTCTTTCTCTCACCTTATTTTATTGTCTAGGACCTCCCATATAATGATGAATAGAAGTGGTAAGAATGGGCATTTTATCCTTGCATTGTTTCTGATCTTAGGGGCAAAGCCTTTAGTCTTTCACCATTAAATATGGTGTTAGCTGTAATTTTTCTGTTTCTATCCCTATCAAATTGAGGAGGCTCCTATCCCAGTTTTGCAGAGAGCTTTTTTTATATCATAAATATGTATTGAGATTAATCAGATATATCTATTTAGATGATCCTATGATTTTTTAACCCTTTCTTCTGTTAATATGGTGAATTACATTGATTGATTTTTCTCATGTTACACCAACCTTGCATTCTTAGATAAACCCCACTTGGTCCTAGTATACTGTTATTTTTATATATTGCTGATTTGTTTGATAATACTTTGTTAAAAATTTTTGCATCTTTTTGTATGAGGGCTATTGGTGTGTAGTTTTATTGTTTTTTGTTTTGTTTTGGGGTTTTTTTTGGTATATGTTTTCCTTCTAATATCTTTGCTTTTGGTATTAGGGCAGTGCTGGCTTCATAAAACAATGTGGAAAGCGGCTCCTCGCCTATTTTCTGGAAGAGTTTATATAGGATTGGTAATGTTTATTTCTAAAATTGTATTTAATTCACCTGTTAAGCCATCTGGTAGTTCTCTGTGTGTGAAACTTTTTAAATTCAATTTCTTTAGAAGATATAGGGTTATTCAGATTTTCTGTTTCTTTTGGAGTCAGTTTTGCTAATCTGCGTTTTTCAAGGAATTTATCCATTTCATCTAAGTTGTTGAATTTATTAGCATAAAATTATTCATAATATTCCTTTATTATCATTTTAATGTTTATAGGATTTATTGTGTTGTCTATCCCCTTCTTCATTCCTGATATTAGTAATTTGTATCTTTTATTTTTTACCTGAGCAATCTAATTAGAGGTTTATCAATTGTATTAACTTTCTTTTTCAAAGATCCAGCTTTTAGTTTAATTAATATTCTGTATTGTTTTTAGTTTTCTGTTTCATTGATTTTTCCCTCCTTATCTTTAATATTTCATTCTCTATTAGTTATCCATAGCTGCAGAACAAATTACCTCAAAATGTAGTAGATTAAAACATCTAAATCACAGTTTTTACAGATCAGGAGTCCAGACATGGCTTAGCTAGGTTCCTCTGCCCGAGGGTCTCTCACAAGGCTGCAGTCAAGGTGTTGGCTGGGGTGTGGTCTCATGGAAGAATCAGCTAAGGACAGAGCCATTATCAAGCTCTCACTGTCTTGGTTGGCAGGATTCACTTTTTTGCAGGCTGTCAGACTGAAGGCCTCAGCTCCTCGCTGACTGTTGACCAGTGGCCACCCTTTATTCCTTGCCACATGGGCTGCTCTGTGGGGCAGCTCACAACATGACCTCTACCTTCCACGAGAGCAATCAAGCAAGAGACAAAGGAAGGGCAAGCAAGATGTCACTTTGTAAACTAATTTCAAAATTGACTTCCCATTACTTTTGTCATACTCTGTTTGTTAGAAGTGAGGCAATAGATTCAGCTTTCACTCAAGGGGAGGGAATTACATAGGGCATGAATACCAGCAGGTGGGGATCAATGGGTGCCATTTTAGAGGCTGCCTGTGTTGCCCAGACTGGCCATGAACTCCTGGGCTCAATTGATCCTCTCACCTCAGCCTTCCAAGTAGCTGAGACTATAGGTGCGCACCACCACGCCCAGATAATTTTTTTATTTTTTGTGGAGATGGGGTCTCACTATGTTGCCCAGGCTGTTCTCAAACTCCTGGCCTCAAGTGATCCTCCTGCCTCGGCCTCACAAATTGCTGGGATAACCAGCGTAAGCCACCACATCTAGCCTGTGTTGACTTTAAATGGGAACCACTAAAAGACTTTAAAGAGGGAAGAATTAATTATAATTACATTTTAGCAAAATCTCTTTGGTCACTCTGTGAAGGATAACTTAGAAAGGAGCACATCTTGAAGCAAAGAGACCTATTAGGATGTTGTTGGGCCAACAGATGACAGTAGATCTCAAATTAAAGGTTACATATGAGAAAGAAGGAAAAAAGATGTCCCCAGATAAGAAAGGAAGTGTGAGAACAGAACAGAAGTGGGATACATGTGACAAGGATGGAGAACTGAGACTTGACCTGTCTCCCTGAAGAGGTGGTATTGGCTACCCACCTTTAGGAAGTACGGCTAGATGGGGGTGGATGGGAGGTAGTACCGCAGAGAGTCTAGATTGACATGATGGGCATTTGGGAATCACCATAGATTCCTACAGGAAGTAACGTGTTGAAAGATGTGTAGGTGTGTGGTTGGCAGGGGCATGAAAGATGCTGAAGAAAGGAGAGCCTGGAGCCAGAGAGATAGCTAGGGGGTGGTTGTGGTATTCCTTGGCACAAAGAGAGGAGCACTTTATTAGAGGATTGTCTGTGAGAATGGTGAGAAAAGGTAGATATTACAGGCAATTCAGAGGAAGAAATGAGAGACTGTCATTTTTTTTTAACATTTAGTGGAGATGGAGTTATAATCCACCCAGCAACTGTTATATTCATAGAGCTATTGAGAGGCTCAAATGAAATAATATAAATGAAGTCACTTATAAATATATGAATATATAAATATACATATAAAATATATCATTATAGAGATATATTTACCACTATATTAACTCCTGTGGCGGGGTTGCCAGATACCAAAGTAGAGAGGTGCAACCATCTACAGTGGCAGCCACTGGGCAGATAAATAAGAATTTGACATATGGACTTAACCTTGGAGTGCATTTTACGTCTATCAGAGGTGTGCACTGTGACCCTATAGTCATAACTTTCAAAGTTTCGATCTTGATTCTTAACATTTAATAGCGTGGACAAGTTAATAACCTCTCTGTTCCAAGTGGGGATAATTATAGTAACTACCTGATAGAGTGGTTATGAAATGAAATAAGGTAACGTAGGTAAAGTCTTCAGAACCAGTATCTTTCATGGTAAGGAGTGAATAAATGTTAGTTGCTATTATTTTCTTGTTATTTTTGAGGGAATACATCATATTCCTTCATTTTCCCAAAGCAAAAGCCAACCCTAGTAAGTAGCCTTTCGGTCGAGTAAAATGTGTGATCACCCTGTCCTGCTTCAGGACAAAGATCCAAGTACATACGTATGTTTCTTCGACAGGCCTTCATTGTTTGCTTTAGAATTTACGCATCTTTCCAAATCATTCTTATGTCCTTTTTTTCCCCCAAAATCAAGCTTTGTAGCCTACTTTAAAAAGCAGAAATCTTTACCTTTTATAATTAGATCTGTTTAAATAGATAACTGCATAGATATTGTAGTCCTTTTCTAAAAATCCCCAGCTGCAAGAATCACTGGCTCAGGAGATACAAGATGCCATTGGCAAGGGGTCCTTTCTTTAAAGGTAACAACATAATTATACTGAGATGTTTCAGCATTTTATTCTGTTGTTATTTTTATTTTCAGAGTCTTCATACTTTTTTCTTCTCATCTCACTCCTCTATTCCAATTTAGAATAAATTAAAGCATTCATTTGGATTCTGCTTCAGTATGTATGAGAAAGAACACCGGATAGTGAAGCACCTGGTTTTCTCTTTTCTTGACAAGTTTTGAAATAGATATTTGCATTCATTTCGACTTACGGACTTGCAAGAGAGTAAACCAGCAGTCTAATTGAAATGTAGTATTCCCTTTAGGAAGAAAATGTAACTTAATTTCCCTCTTGTTGGATTTGATGTAGTAGGAATTGACTTATATCACTTGAGGGATGATCTGTTAATTTAAACATGAAGTTACTGTCTCAGACCCAGGCTTCCTGATTTATGTTTGTCAATAGTATGAGGCTAGCTAACTCTTGGGCATGCTTTAACGAGTTTGAACATTTATGTGGCAAATTAAATTAATTAAATCACTGGAATGGTTTTAATACTTTAATGATTACAGAATTGTAAAGAGAGGCTCCTTCATTTAGAATTTCTAAATTTTCTCTTCTTTCATCTTTTAAAATAACTTACCACAAACCTGGAACTTTTCCTTCCTTGAGCTCACATTTCTAGACTTTACTTTGTTAATTTCACCCTTCAAGAAAGTTTCTGGAGACTGTTAGTGTCTGGAGCACACTTTTCAGAAGAACTTAATCTGTCTCTCTTATCAGTAAAACAGGAGGGTAGAGTCAGTTATTGCAGATTTTCCTGGTAGGGTGACTGTGTAAACTGAAAGCTTATTCACCGATTAAACCAACCTTGGAGTTCCAATGAGCTATTTAGATGGAATGAGTAACCTGGTTAATACATAACTGTAGAAGTCTTGGCATCTCCTGTTTCAAACTGTCTTTGTTTCTGTGTTACTTTAGTTCATTGAGTTGCCAAAAATCCATTGATACAAAGCATTTCCTGTACATTGTTTTGCTCTAAAAGGTATTTTTATCTATGGTTCTTATTTGCACATCACCCTCTCTTCTGAAGAAATGGAAAGAAAGAAGACATCCTTTTGCAAGTTGAAGTATAAAGTAGTACTTGCCTCTTTCGTTCTCCTGTCATTTAAAACTGCCCTCTATAGGTCCTTACCCAAGTTTGACCATCAGTAGAAAGTAATAAAATTTTAGAAATTGCCCTACCTTCGAATCTTTCTCATACTTTCCTGGCCTACAAACAGTAGATAGCAGGTATATTAATATTTACTAAGGGGTAGATGGCAGCCTCCTATTGTGTTGCCTTTCCTGGGATTTATTTTGCATTTTTAACAAGGAGATTATTTAATCCAAAGGAATGAAGTTTGAATGGTTAAATAAAATCTGAGGCAATACAGTTTGCTAATAGAAGAAATATTTGAAGACAAGAAGGTCTCACTCTTTAAAATATTCTTGGTAGGTTACTTGCACCAACAATAGTCCCACTAACAAGTTTTTTGTTATTGTTTAATAATTCGTCCCATGGGGATCTTCCCATGCTCACATCTAAGCCCGTCAAAGTATCTACATATAATTTGCATCCAAGTCTTTCCTGCTTGTGTGGTCTGTGTGTGACCATGAAACGGAAGGCTAAGAGCCCCTGAAATCTTTGCTAACCTATTCCTAGTTCAGGATCACCTCTTGGTTACATTACCTTAAAGAGGATAACAGTATGAATGAAAAAACAAAAGCAGCAGATCAACAATTAGCCTCTGAGAGGAAAATGGGTCCTGACATGCAGACACCGGTAGGGGGAAATCTATGTGGGGACTACCCAGCATTCCTGCCCTGTGACTGCTGTGACCTGCCTGCCCGGCAAGCCCCATCAAGACCAGAAGATGGCTTTGGCTCCAACACTGTGCAGTGCCCTAATATGTGCATCAATACAGGGATTTAGCAGCTTTCACAAGGCCATTTATCAGTCACATCTTTTATGGTTAGGAAATCAGATGTGTTCAGTTCTTTCCACTTTTGAAAATGGGAAAGAAGAGGGGAATTTTTCCTTCTCTTGAGGCTAGAATGAATAGGATTCCAGCCCCTAACCAAGACTATTAAGTGACAATTCTGCTGTTTGCCCACAGACTAGAGGCACTTATTCCCATTGTACCCTATTGTTTATGCACCATTTTAAGACTTAAGTCACTGGCTTCTCTTCTATGTGCGCCTTATACAGTTAAACAAAGAAAGATGAAAATTGCAAAGACCTTGAAATGTCAGAGACGTGGGGCAATCTGTTGGCCACGTTTACATCCTTTGTTTTAGAACGGAAGTTCCTGCTGTTCTTAATGGAGAGCCAAGGAAAAGTCCTGGTGGCTGTAGAAAGAGCCCTCTGCCTGGGAAACAGGAGTTTGGTTTTGAGAACTTGCCTGCCTCTCAGAAACTTGGTGACCTGGGATAGGCCTCTTCCAAATCTACTTTCTTTGTGTATGTGATACAGAGTTAATTATATTTTTCTCTACCTACCTCACATTCTTGTGCGGCTCAAACAAGATAACAGGCACAAAGTACTTTGCAGATAAAGAGGCTTACAAATGCACACTGCATTGTTTTATTCTTCAGCATTTTATTCCTGGGCTGCACTGTAGCTGACCATTTTATATTAACTTAGATCTCCCTCCTGTTCACAAAGGGCTATGTGGAGAAGGAGGGAAACCGAAGTTAGAGAAGAGATGATTCCCCCAAGCTGCAGGGAAAATTCAAGGCTGGAAAAGTAACTGTTGTTAATAGGTCAAAATTTACCTGTGAATTTTTTAATGATGTCATCAAAAATTAATTGCATTTAAGTTACTTAATTCTCTAAATGGCTTTTGGAGAGGAAATCCTGCCTGTCAGGATCTGCTGTGTCAATCTAACTTCCTTCTGACCTCGACAGAAATTGTAATCTCCGTCGACTCTGGCCCACACGTGGCAATAAGTTGTATTCGTGAGATGTGACAAGAAACCAGTCAATTCTTCTACTGTATTTCTTTGGTAGTGAGGTAGAGAGTTCTAGGCCCTGAAATATGGGGAAAAATGAATCGATGTTAGCAAGGACAAAAAGGGTACATCTCAGATTCCTATTCCTGACTTTAAAAAAAAAAAAAAAGCACACGAAGATGAAGAGAGTCGGATCTATATTGTGTCTCCTGTTTCTTCATGGCCCAGATCAAGCAAGAGTATTTCTGCCAGGGCCTGTGGTCCTCCAGGGTGTCTGTCTCCTCTAGGGACCTGCACACTCTAGTTCCCAAATGAATGGGAAGCTAAGATGGGAGGAAAAGCAGTTCATCTGGCACTCTCTCTCTCTTTTTTTTTTTTTTTTTTTTTGAGACAGAGTCTCACTCTCTTGCCTGGGGCGAGTGCCATGGCGTCAGCCTAGCTCACAGCAACCTCAAACTCCTGGGCTCGAGCAATCCTACTGTCTCAGCCTCCCGAGTAACTGGGACTACAGGCATGCGCCACCATGCCCGGCTGATTTTTTCTATATATATATTTTTAGCTGTCCAATTAATTTTCTTTCTATTTTTGGTAGAGATGGGGTCTCGGTCTTGCTCAGGCTGGTCTCGAACTCCTGAGCTCAGAACGATCCGCCCACCTCGGCCTCCCAGAGTGCTAGGATTACAGGCGTGAGCCACTGTGCCGGGCCCTCTTTTTTTTTTTTTTTTTTTTTTTTTTAATTTCAATAGATTTAGGGGGTACAAGTGTTTTTTGTTACACGGATGAATTGTATAATGCTGATGAAGTCAGGGCTTTTAGTTGTGCTTATCACCAGAATAGTGGACATTGTACCAACAGGTAGATTTTTATCCGTTACCCCCACCACCACCACCAATGGATCCCTTCCTTTCTTCAGTAACTGATTTAGTGAAGTCAAACATGTTGTCACACAAAGATCCAATTATTGAGACAACCAGGACTGCGACAGACAGAAGTCTTGTCAGGAGAATGGGAGAAGCTGCCTCAAATCCAGTCTCTTCGACTAAGGGAAATCATAGGCTTTTTAAGGAGGGACCACGTGCCTTGGGGCAGGTGGAGGGAGATGGTGAGTGCTGGCATCAGGAAATCTGCCCTGGGGCCTTCAGGATCTCAACTCCTTTGCCTTGTAGAAAATTGGTCATTTCAGGCCAGGTGTGGTGGCTATAATGTCAACACTTTGGGAGGCTGAGGGGGGAGGATCACTTAAGGCCAGGAATTCCAGTCCATCATTTCTAGGAAACAACTCAAAGGGTCAAGTAGTTACTTAAGGGAGAGAGGATTATAAAACAGGGGGTTCATGGAGCCGGTTAAAAATACATGTTGTATCCTTTGACCATTTTACACCCTTACCTTGTGTTCCCCTCAAAATATCTATCATCAAACTGAAAGTACAGAAAGTGCAGTCCTGGAGAAAGGAAGAACATACTCGAACTAGTTAGATTACAGGGGGGATATAAACACCGTAATTGAGATCCTGGAGTCCAGAAAGATAAGATTAAGGGTCACAGATCTGCAGAATCTATCTCCACTGGTCCATGAGAGGAAATGAAATAAAGAGCAAAAGAGATTTGGATTGGCCAAAACTAAAAGGCTGGAGCACAAAGGTTTTTACATTCTGGCACAAGTCTTAACTATCCCTGGGTTAATGTTTGTCAAGTGTGGTTTGACACAGCCATACCCAGAGATGGGATGTTGGACCACATGGCGCACTGTACGTAAGGACCTCTGAGAGTTAAATATGCAATGTTTTTCTTGCCTCTGTTAAGAGACTTAAATTACACTAATATTTTAAAAACAAAACAAAACAGAAGAAATGAAGAATTAGAAGGTTTTTTTGTGTGTTTTCTTTTTAAGAGACAGGATCTCGCTGTGTTGCCCAGGCTGACCTCAAACTCTTAGGCTCAAGAGATCCTCCTTCCTCAGCCTCCCAGCACCATCTTTTACTGACAAATAAGGGAATGAAGAGCTGGTAGGAGCAATGCCATTGTCGAAGCAGTGGGAAAGCTCTGGGTTATGCTTGGCTGGTGGTGGAGGCAGGACTGGGTTCCTGTAGTGGGCACATCACCAAAGAACCCAGATCTCCTGCCTCTTCGCGTTTGAGGGGAGCAACCATTGTGGCTCGTCTATGAGATTAGAGATTAGCCCAAGCCTAATTAGTCTCTGCGATTTTGGAAGGTAGAGGTGTGTTTTCATATCAGATTCTGCTTATGCACATAGACCTGTTCTTTCCTAGTATGTGAATATTTTTATATATGGCTTCTTTTTTTTCAGCTTCATTGAAAAATAGATTCTTCAGTCCTCCTTCCACCCCTCTCACTCTCAAAACTTACTTTTTTTAAAAAACAGTTCCCTCATCTCTAAATCTCTGTGCCCCATGGAGTCCCTTGCATGTAGTAAGTGCACATTAAATGTTTTCACTGAATTGGCTAGACGGAAGGATATTTCTGAAACTGGAATTTAGGGGTTAAATTCTGGTATATTTTCAGGGGTCTGTGAATTTGCTAAAAGCATTTTAAAAATTTTGTGTTTTTATTTTAATGATAATTCTGAATCGCCTGGATCCACATTATAATCAAGTTGCACTGCACAATTTCAGTGCCCATGTTTGTGTTTGAGAAACATTGGACTAAAACATCACTCAGAATATATGTAAACTTCTGATTACAGAGGAGTGCTGGCTGTAAGTGATCGTTCGATTTCTGGAAAATATAATTGGTTTTACCCAGCAGCCCCTCTACCAACAGTGTAGGATATTCCTCAGTTACTTCCTCTTGGTAGACAGAAGAGAGGGTTAGGAATGGTTTTGTCTGTGTTCACTTCTGTGTCTCCAAAAAAAAAGTTGGAAGGGGGGAGATAGGACAGAAGGAAGAGGGTCCCCATACATTAATAAAGTGTTAAAACGATGGTGTAAGAATTTGGCCAAGAGTGGAATTTTTTTTCTCACTTAATTTTTCTCAATTTTACTTTTATGAATGGTTTCAGTGAGCTAGCAGTATGGTTGAGCCCTTCAAATCAGCAGATCCCCTAACTCCAAAAGTTTATTGTGTTAATTCAGATTTGACAGCACCCCTCCACTATGTAAATGTCTCTGGTTGCAAGTATCTCAGATCCTTTATGGAAGAAGAGGGGATCTGTTACACATAAATGAAATCTAGGCTTCAACGTACCATTGAAAAGCTTAATGAAAAATCTTCCAAATCCCAATTTGTTAAAGGAATCTTTTTTTCACAATGCCATAATTGATACAGGCAAGTCACAGGCAGGTTAAAATATTTTCAGCTCTCTCTTTTCATATGCATTTAATTTTTCACCCTCTAAAGCAATTCCTTTTTATCATGTTTGTTCCAACAAATCTAGATCCTTCACTGGCTTTCTTGAACACACAGCTGTTTGCTTCTCAATAAGGTTGATTATCTCTGACTTCCTGAAAAGAATATGGAGATGCAAAGAGCCAGGTGTTATCATTACTGCTGCACAAAGTAAAAGCCATTAGAGTGAGACTAAGATAAACCCCACTGACTAGAATACTTGAATGTGTGTAAAAGTGGGCTCGGATTTACTGTGTTCATTTCCCTGAAGCTGTTTGGAAATGCCTGAGGAAAAAGTGATGGACTCTCCAACTTCAGTGTCATGAATATCTTTTAGTCTAAATACTGTAGTCTGTGGTGAGTACTTTCTGAAAATGGGGGTGGGGGAATTTGGAAATTAATACCATTTTTTGTAAAAGCCATATAATATGGACATTTTTAAGGAAACAACAGGATAGTAATGAATTTTTGCCCTTGTCAGGGGGCAAGTGTATGCCATCTTCCAGACAAAAAGTGAATTAGGATCTTGGAGTTTTGTGCTTCAAATAAGTTTCTACTGAAGCAATAAGAACATCTCATTTGGATAAAGAAAAACACAAAGAAAAAAAAAAAA
>RJWJ010016013.1:0-35190 GCA_004363605.1 Indri indri
TATACAAAACCCAATAATCTCATTTCTAAATGATTTTAAGATTTACAAGGCATTTTCACATCCTCACAACAACCTACTTTGGTGGAAACTATTATTCCCATTCTATGGATAAGAATGTTGAGGCCTAGAGAGGGATGTATTAATAACATAGTAGGCAAGGGATTAGAGTGTCCACAGTTCTCTTAGATATTAGGAGAGGTGCTTCTTTTTCTTTTTTCTTTTTGTCATCTTGTAGCTCTTAAGCCCACACACTGAGCACGCGACAACATAAACACTCCTAACAAGAAGCTGTCCAAAGGAATTCAGAGCATCTTTGCGTTCCTTGCTGAATACTTAAAATCCTCAACACACCCGGGCTTGGATTGGTTTCCTAAATGCCTTCATGCTTTGGAAGCTGGGAGCTTGGCTCCTTGGGGACCTTTCTGTTTCTTTTCAAACCCAAAGCAATGGACTTGAAAATCAAAATCCAAAAAGCTAACAAAGACCTTATTAATTGTGGCTTCTTTATAAACAGGTTTTTTTTCACTCTTTTTTCCCCTTTCTCTAGGCAACCCTTGCATAAAAATATCCATTCACCAACTGTTCACCAACTGTTCCTCCTCTCGCTGGCATACCTTGTGCTGCATCCTAAGATGCCAGAGCGCGTTTTTGCTGCAGCCTCCGCGATGCCCGGGCATGTCGCCATCAGGTCCTGCTACAGGGAGGCGTGTGGGGGAAGAGGGAGGGGTGGTGTGTCTGGCACAGGAAGCCTGGGCCATGTGGCAATTAGGGTTAAGGCTAGAAAGGCAGCTTTATGGGCATTGAGGTCAGAAAGACCAAGGTTTGAATCCCAGCCCTGCCGTGTTCTTGCTGTGTGTTATCCTTCAAATTACTACATTTCACTCTCTGGGCCCAAAATGCCTCTCCTGTAAAAGACAGATAACAACTGCTCCTCGGAATTTTCATGAAGATCAAATAAATTCATGTATGTGATGGTCCTGCCATGGTGCTTGGCACATTTTACAAGCTCAATAAAGGAAAATTTCCTTTATCTCTTCTTAACTCTTGGAAGCTCATAGTTCAGCAAGAGAGAGAAGCAAGCTCACAAAAAGGGAAATCTATGCAGGTGTTAAATATGAAAAAAATAGTGGTATAAGGTGGTATAATGTACACTTTTAGGTTACTTTTATACAGTAGTATAAAGAGGACACAGGACAGTGTCTGGGGACCTACTTAGGAAATGGGAATGGCTGTCAGTGCTAGAATCCGGGAGAGCGAGAGACCTTCAGAGGCTGAAGAGGCCCTTCCTGCTCTGTTTAGGGAGTCTAGTTCTAGCCAAGCTCTGCCTCTCAATACATGGGGCAAGTCACTCCTTCAGTTGCTCCACAAACATTTACAAGTGCTGACTCTGGGCTAGGGCTAAGCATGGAGGAACAGGATGAACAGACTCCAGCTTTGACCTTCAGGAGCTCACAGAGGAACCAGAGGACCAGACACACACACAGGTAGCGACAGGTTAGAGGGACGGCATCACGTGGCTATTCATGGAACAGGCCTGGAGGAGTGGAACAGACTAGGGACCAGATTCTGGCTCAGCTAGTTACAAATACTAGTGTCCTTTGCAACTGGCTTAACTTCCCTGGGCCAATTTTTTTATTTGAAAAATTAAGACAATAATAATGAGTTTTTCAGTTTCTTGTGAAGAGTAAATGACGTAATACTTGTCAATGCATAGCACAATCCTCATACATAAGAGTTCAATAAAGGTTAATTGGTACAATTCAAGGTATAAAATGTATATACATCTATTTATACATTTTGAATTATGATATATGCATGTGGATATACAGTGTATGTAATATATATGTGTATTTGTATATATGTGGGTGCGTATATTACATTATACATGTGTGTATCTACATACACATGTATAGTCACACTCACACACATAATAGCTTTTACAAAATCCTGTGGAAACCTTAACCTCTGAAGTTTTCGATTCGCTTGTTTTCAAAATTACCAACTGGCTAAGACATCTCTCTGTGATGTTTGACACGTCAGGCTTCCTAGGACCTGACTCACCCACCCCTGGCATCACCTCTGACCAACTGAGTCCCCCACGCTCTTGCCACGTGGAACCATAGTAGACCTGAGCATTCCCAAGGGTCACTTCCGAAAACCTCTGCAAATCTCCAGATGCACGAGGGTTGATACAACAGCAAGCAGGTCAAAAGTCCATAAAGACTTGACGTTAGGACCCAAATTATTTTTCTGAAAGGTCAAATGATGGGCAAGATATGTTCTTTACTTAAAGCTGAGTTCATAGGCTGAGGAAGCCAACTGGACTTGGATTTAAATCCAGACAATGAAGGACTCCGCCTGCCATGGCTGTCGAAAGCCTGGTTCAGCAACTTGGTAGTTAAAAGAGTGGATTCAGAAGTCAAAGGAGCTCAATTAAAATCCTGGCTATGTTTCTGCTTGGCTAGATGACCTTGAGCAAGTTACTTAACCTCACTAGGTCTCCTTTGCTCATCTTTAGTGGGATCCTTATAGTACCTAACTTATGGCTTTGTTGTGGATACCAAACATGATAGCACATGGAAGCTGATGATCACTGTGCCTGCCTGGGGTACAATAATGTCTCAACAAACATTGATCTTCGTCATTATTGCTCTTATCTTTCCATGGGTATGTTGCATTTATGTATACAGTGACATCCACAACAATCCTGTCTAGCCATTGTCTCCAATGAGCTTCATCAACTAGGCCACCGGTGCCGCATCCTGCAATCATCTCACCACTTAGGAAAAACCTCTTCAACACTCCTTAGCTAGCCTCTCCTTCTGACACGTTCAACAGCCACAGTGGGGCCTTTAGTGCCCTGCTCACCACCAACATGTTTGTTCGGCTCCGTCTGCCTCCCAAATTACATTTCCATCAAGAGCCCAATTTTTCTCACGTAAGTGTTTGCCTTGCTAGAGAAAACAGAATGAGACATTTAGAATCCCAAGAGTCCACTCTTACTGGCCCCCCCCAATTTTGTTCTGCATTTCCTTACATGCCTTTATAACATAACATGCCTCATGCCCCCTCCTTTGGTCACCTTTCCTCTTGCCCTTCTTAACCTGTCCTATTTCTTCCAGGTCCTTCCAAATTAAGCCTATACATACATGACAGTAGGTATTCATTCAACCCCAAATATGACTGGAGCGTCGGATACTGCGCTGGGTGCTGGATACCTAATGGTAAGCAAAACAAATGAGGTTTCTGCCTTCGTGGGGCTTGGAGTCTAGAAACCAGACAGACACCGATGAGATTATCACACACACAACTAACTTTACACCATGGTAAGTACCATGAAGGAAATGCCCAGGTGTGGCAAGATAGGGTGACCTGGTCGTACAGGCAGGGTCAGGGAAGGCACTTCAGAAGAAGTGACCTTAGACTGGGTTAGGTATCCTCCTCCGTAGTTTGATACCAACCTTAGCCTATAGATCCTACTGCATTTATCATGGTGTACCCTGTCATTGTTTCTCTCTACTACTACTCTGTGAAATTCTGGAAACCTGGTGGAGCATCTTGTTCCCAGGGCCTGTTATAAGCCTGGCATTTAGTAGGAGCTCAACAATTGGTTATCAAATGATTTTTTGTGGTTGTCGAAAGAAAGTATATCTTTAAGGACCCTTTGAGCTTTAGCATTTTCTCTGAACCTAGCCCGGAATCAGTCCTGGAAATTCTAAACACCCTGCTCCACGCCCAGGCTGCCGTCTACTTCCCCTTTCCCCGTAATCATCCCCTGGGAAGAGGTGCTGCAACTCCAAATCAGCCCCAGGGCAGCTTTCATCTGCTCTGCCGCCAAACTCATATCGCGTTACATTTAATACATGTGTATAATGAATGCCACGCACATTTGGCAGTGCTTCTGTGCACCATGTCATTATAAGCCGTATTGACAGCAAACAAGTCACATAGTCTCCCTGCGAACACTACAGGAAAAACGAACATATAATTTTGTTGTTGTTTGTACGTTTTTTTCCAAGTCACATTGGACACCATTTGCCTTTCATTAGAAACACCATGCTGACAGTAAAATCACATATTCCCAACACACAAAGAGGAGAAAAACAAGCTGTGTGGGCCCCCTGTGAAGGAGAGAAGCAAGGGCATGGCCTTTGCGGGGGAGGCTGGGGTCTCAGAAGAGGGTGCTCTCCAGGGCTTTGGTGGCTCAGATTCCCTAGGGGGAGCTGATGCTCCTTTGCCCTGCCGGGTCTGTCTGCACCCTCATGCCCTGGAGTTTCACTCCACTCAAGGCTGGCCTCATTTATTCACTCATTCATTCATTCGGTCAGCCAACAATGCATTTTTAATTGCTACATATTCTTTCTGGAATTAAGTAAGGCAGGAATTTAGAATGCTAAAATATATTGAACTCTTATTATAGATATTTGCTACATATTTAATTTTGATAGACCTTATGAGGTCAGTAATTATTGATTCTGTTTCACAGCTTTGATAACTGAGCATCGGAAAGCCAAAGTGATTTGCTCCAAATTACCTAGTGAGTAAGACAAGTATTTGAACCTAGGCTTATCTCATTATAGGGAGTAAATAAATGAATGAGTATTTACTGAGTGTCTATCATGTGAGGCACTGCCTAGGTTTCCAGTATAGATTTGATATTATAATTGTTTATGCCCCCGACTCGCTCACTCGACTGCAAGCTCATTCATTTAATGCTTGTTCAATGACTTTTCTGTGCTGAACGCTGTGAGTTTCCTGAAGGCAGGGTTTATGTCTTAGTTATTTCTATAGTCCTAGGCGATCGCATAGGGCCTGGGACAGAGCAGAAATGTGAAATCTTTTAAAAACGAGAAGAAAGGAGATGCAGAGGCAGGAAGCTGTTCACTGTCTAGGGGAAGACAGGCATGTAAACAGTGAACTGGGTGGAATTGGGATTAAATAAAGGAACTCCTTATTTGCCGGGGAAACATTGAGACATAGGTGGTTTATGGCAACTGGAGAAATAAAAAAATGTTTTACCAAAGAAGACTCATTTTGCGTAGTTATAAGGATGAAGAATTCCAGTGTGTGAAGAATGGAGGGAACGTTATCAGCAAAGGCAAAGAGATATGGTAGGATGGTGGGTGCCATGTGATCGGAAGAGCCAGCAGTGTGGGAGGAACACAGAATCTGTACACATAGACAGAACAGGAAACAGGCTAGAAAGATAGTTTAGAGCCAGATCATGGTGAGTGTCAAATTTCTTTCTATTTTATTTGGCAGGGGATGGGGAGGCTTATCTCACAGGTAAGTCTACCTTTAGATAAACTTATAAACTTTTCTTTTGGAAGAAATGCAGAAAGACAACAGGATTGGATGAATTAGATAATCCAGTCATCAAGAATATGGCCTGAGGGGTCAGACAGTTCTGAGTCAAGTTCTGCTTTGTCAGTTGATAGGTATATCTCCTTGAGGAACCTAATTCCATTCTCTAACCCCTGGGCTCCTCATATACAAAATCAAGATGATAGTGCCTATGTCAGAGGTGATGAGGATGCATGAAATAAATACTTAAAAGTTATTAACAGTTTCTGGCATGTAGTAAGCTTTCGAAAAAGGTTGTTTATTATTTCCAATTGTATTATTCTCAGCCACATGGGCTCAGATAACATAAACTAGAGATGCTTGTAGAGGAAAGAATGTAGCACCCACAGTTTGGAAGTTCATTCATCTCTCTAACCAACAGCATTTACTAAGAGCCTAAAAACCATCTTCAGTAACATTCTATGGACCAATAATACACAAAGGAGAAATACGCACTCTTCCCCTAAGGGAGCTCACATATTTAGGGGAGGTAGACAGGTAAATGGAATGCCACAATCACAGAGTAAATGCAAATGATAAATAGACTAGTAAAGTGGAAGACAGCCATGTGCTAGTTATGCACACCAAGGCAAATTTCTTCATCTTTCTGAGATTCAGTGTCTTTATCTTTAAATGAGGGGTATGATAAAATCTGACAAATTCTTAAAATAACTTGATGAGCCAATGTAAATTTAAAAAAAGTTGGTACCTTGCCTGGCTCACAAACAATCTTTAATAATTGCTTATTCAATGCAAAAATGGATTAATATTATAACAGAGGTACACACAAAACACAGCAGTGTTATATAAATGGGGTAGGGTGGAATTGTGTTGAAGAAACAGGGAAGAACCATACTACTCACTTTAAGGAGACTGTGATAAATTCAATATGGCTGAAAATTCTTGGTGGCTTCTCTCATGAAGAGTTGACCTCTTGAATCTGGATGGGACTTGCTACTTGTTTCAACCATCAGGATATCAAGCTGACTTTTTGTCAGTTGTGGGGTCTAGGCCCCACAAAGAGGAATATCTTCCTCTCACCACCATGGAAAGAAGTTGGTGTGGCCTGCTGGAGGATAAGATGCCACCCAGAGGAGAACCAAGGCCCTCAGCCAACATCCAGCACTAACTAAGTGACATGTGAGTGCCGCCATCTTGGACTTCTCAGCTCAGCCCACCCTCCAGCTGAATGTGGCTACACGAATGAGCCCAGGGAAAACCAGCAAAGGGACCTCCCAGCCAATCCACAGAATCATGAGAAACAATACACTGTTGTTATTTTGAGGTACTGTATTTTGGGGTAATTTGTTACCCAGCAATATTTAACCAAAACAAAGGCCTTAACTGGAATGCCAAGGAGGTCTTTATATCATCTAAAATTTAGGTAACATTTTTTTGTGCAAGTACACATTTCTAGTTTTTCTGGGGATTTTGTGTATCACTTACGTCCACTTTTTAAAAGAGTACATATACCGAGAAGGTTAAGAACCACTGTTTTAAGTCTAGGGAAAGAGTGTCAAGACCTTATTCATCTATGCACAATACAATACTGCATTGCACACTTAAAAATTTGTTAAGAGGGTGGATCTCATGTTAAGTGGTTCTAACTGCAATAAAATAAAAATCTGTTGAAGGTACACACACACACACACACACACACACACATTAATGTCAAGAGCTTTTAAAGTTTCAGCTTTAGGGCAGGGCCATTTGCACAAAACAGAGGTGCAAATTGCAGGTCTGCATTCTGTGGGAGCCACTGCTACATTGGAGCTGTCCAAGGTGCTGATCACACTGTCTTGCCCATTTCTTGTTAATTAGCATTGTCCCTAGGTGCAGAACTTCTTCAGCCTTTCTTTACAGGCAGTTACTTGGTCAGACTATTATATCATGTTAAAACACATCTTACTCTGTTAAACAACAAGGAACCCAGATGATCCATAATGCCTATCTGTTTGATCCTAACTGTATCTACTATTGTCCACTATACTGCCTGCTACCAAGGCTATGATGGGTATTATAATACATGGGAGGATTTTACCAAGGTATACCTGAATTGGATCCATATTCTGTGTCCTTATGATGGCTCAAGAAGATGTGTTCCCTTTGTTCCCACGAGGCTCCTGAAAGGCCTTCCAGCCCTGAAAGCCCTAGTGAGACAAGGTGTACAGGTGGAAAATATCTGGTTTGAACTTAGAGTAGTGTACTGAAGAGTGCAGCTTTTGAAATTTAACTGGGTTACCAGCTTCAGCACCTTGGTAAATTTGGCGAATAATACTACTACTTACTTTACAGGGATTTTGTGAGGAATAAACTAGTTAAATTCATTTAAAGGGTAAATACATTAACATATTCAAAGTACTTAAAAGAGGGCTTAACTCATAGTAAGTGCTCAACAAATGTCAGGCATTTTGATAAAGATGGTGAATGATAATTATAATGACCGATGATGATATGATGACAAAGACATGGTTTTGAATCCCAGCTCTGATACTTACTAGTTGTCTGACCTTAAATTCTCAAAGTTTTGTTATTTTCACATATAAAATGGGGACACATGCTTCTTGTCCTCAATGAGAAAATGAAAAGGAAAAAACGATGCCAGACATGTAATAAATACACAGTATAAATGATATTTTACTCTCTTCCGGGGCTCCCTGCTTTCCTAGTACTCAACAGACACTGGAATATAATCTGAAAGGGAGAGAGTGTGTGAGTATGTGTGTGTGTGAATCTTTAACAACAGAAAGTATAAAAATCACCTAATGAAATGATAGTGGGCTCGTGGAAATCATTCTAGGGTCTCCTGTGCCCTCTCTGTCACAGAGAACTCCCTCTAAGTCCACTGCTTGTTGCCATACAGTTAAGAAGCTTTTGAGATAGATTAAAACAATAGCATCAACAGAGGTATAATTTTCCTCCATCCTTCTTTAATTAGCTGTGAACCACAGGGCTTTCCAAGTGGCAATGGAATCAGAGATTGCAGGGAGAGCAGAAAGCCACCAACTGAGTTCTTAGGATAAGAATCACTTACTAAAAACCACTTGGAAAATCTGGACAAAAGATGCTGCAAGTTGTTCTCTCATATTTTTAAAAAATAAACCTCTCTCTGTCATCCCATTGCCAATTCCAGCCTAAAAAAATGGCATGAATGTTTTGAGGATAGAAAGCAAAAAGTGTAAATTTTAGAGTTGTGGTACAACACAGATACGTGAGTCAGGAGATCTTTGTACTGCTACAAACCAAGTTTTTTGTGTGTTGTTTAAGTCTCAATATTTCTGACCCTCAATTTTCTTCTCTGTAAAATGGGGGATGGATTAGAATATAGCTACTATTTGTCAGATGGCTCTCATATGCAGAGCCTCACAACAATGCTGCGAAGTAGGTATTTTTATGTCCAAGTTTCAAATCAGAAAACTGAGAATTAGAAAGTTGAATTTCCTCAAGGACACACAACTTGAAAACAATGGAAACTTCTCAGCTATGGATCTCATTCTTTTTGAATTCTTTCACTTCATCATAAGACCTTTCATCTTTAAAAACCTCTTCCAACACCATAAAGTTGTGTCATTTGCAGAATGCTGAATTGTTGGCTGATCAGAGGCAAAGCAATGTCATATATAAATTCTTAAAACTTTTGGCACCATTCTTGTTTATCTGTAATAATTGAAGAGAAAATTGAATAGTCTGGTTATCTAATCACCATACACATTATACATATATGGATATTTGCTTTTCAAAGAGTTAGCAAAACTAATTTAAGAATTCAGTATTTCTTAACCAGTAGGTAACAGAGCCTGGAAGAACAATGAAATTTTTACAAGAAATTCAAGTATTGTTTGTAAATTGAAAAAATAATATGTCTTGCCAATATATGAATATTTTTCATATATATGTGTATAGCTTCGTAAATGTTAATGCATGTGTGTTTTTATGTAATATTTGTATCTACATAACATCCAAGTTCATTTAAAAATGACACTACACCATTCACTGCAGCTTTTAGTCTTCATGTCCCTTCTCAATTAAGAGATACCAAAGTATAACTATTAATATTATCATGCATTGTAAGACTTCTTGATGTTAAAAAGGAGTCCCCAGTCAAAGTTCAAAACTGCTTCTTTACATACAAGATTATAAGGTACTTTAAAATATGCTGTCTCGTTTGATTCTTGCAATCAAATCAAAAATCATCATATAGCACTTCTGACAACAAGATTCTGTCTAGCTACCTTTCTGTCTGGTTAGGTTCTGGTTAAATGGGGATTTACCACCCTTCCCTTTTAGATCAGTTTTGTGCTTTGGGTATGGCTATGGACCAAATATTTGTGTCTCCGCAAAAATCACACGTTAAAATCCTTACCCCAATGTTATGGTTATGAGAGGTGGGTCCTTTAAAAAGTGGTTAGGGCATGAGGTCAGAGCCTTCATGAATGGGATTCAAAAAAGACCCCAGAGAGCTCTCTTGCCTTTTTCACCATGTGAGGACACAGCAAGAGGGCATCATCTATGAAACAGGAAGCAGGCCCTCAGCAGACACCAAACCTATTGGTACCTTGATGTTTGATTTCCCAGCTTCCAGTTTGAAAGTTGCATAGTGAATCTTCACAAAGACCACTGAACATCTACGATATCCAAGTTCCTGGTGGATATAAATTTCAGTTGTCTATAAGCCACCCTATCTAGAGTAGTTTGTTATAACAGTGTGAATGGACCAAAACAGAGGTTATTGTCAATAAATCCTAAAAACTACAAAGAAAAATGAATCTTAACAGGAGGTAAGAGAGCTTTGCTTCAGAATTAGCTCAAAAAAGCATGGGTAGAGAATATCAGAGCTGTCCACATTCGAAGGGTTAGCTTGGCCAGTAGTATCACCCATAAAACCCACAGTGGGAATAGCAACATGTAGAAAAAGGCACCACGTCCCTCACTGATTTTCCCAGAGTGCCTTGCTGAGATGTTCTAGAGCCACAATCAAATCTTGAATCCAGAGCATGAGAAAAGGATATCTATAGCACTTGGGGAAAACTGACATCGCTGGTGACCTGTCACCTTGGGAGAGAATTTCAGCTGAATTCAAGAGATTACCCAGAAGACACTGTGGAAAGCTGGTGAATAATTGAAATGAGCAAAAAATTCTCTCCTTTTGAACCTAAAGCCCAGAGTCACTTAGTTTCAAGTCCAACCTGCCAACATCTAACTGCCCACAGTAAATATTTTTACTCTTTATCGATCAGGAACTTGGCTATCTTAGATGTCCAGTGGTCTTTATGAAAACTCACCATGCGATTTTCAAATTATCTGTGTCCTTGAGGTGTGTCACAGAGACTCACAATTTTCTATGAGAGACAAGAGACTCTTCATTGACTATGTAGACTGAAAATTAATTTCTCATAGGAAAAATGAATGTTATCTGAAAGCCTGGACCATACTCCAAACTATAGGGTTACCATTCACTGCACTACTTTCAGGACATTTTTGCCTCCATGATTGAGTTTGATCCTCACAATGGTGAACCATGGAGGTGGGTTTTACGTTACCACCTTCATTTACAGATGAGAAACAAAACAAAGCAGGCACTCTGAGAGGGGAGTTTGTCTAGGCACCAGCAAAGCAAGACTTAGATCTGGTTTCTTAAATTGTGTTTTTTCTACCCTTTGCTATCTGCCTTCAACAATTCCTGATCTTCCCTGGACTTGGACAAAATCCGTCTATTGTTCACAAAGTCCCTTATTTGTTTTCCTGCACAATACCTGTCCCCACTATGCATATCTTGAGCTGACTGTCATGGGGCTTTAGGGGAGGTCATGAAGTTGAAATGAGGTCAGAAGTATCAAAGTATTTACAAATTGTAGATAACTGCATTTTGTCAGAGGTGTATAATTATATCAGGGATCACAAATAAAGTGTCTTTGAGGGCCACATAGGTTGTGAAGGAGCATAGCAGGCAAGTTTAGTAAAACTGTGAGTGGTGGAGCTGGAACCCATGGGAGAGGACAGGTCCTACAAAAGCCAATATGTTTTAATCACACACTAACAATAACCAGTTAGCCAAAAAATCACACCTGCTAGTCAAATTAGGTGTGTGAAAATCAGTTTGAGAATTCCATTTCTGCTACAACATCTCCCAAATTATGGATTACAGATCCCCCAAGGGGTTTCAAACTTATTTCAAAGGATCATAAATCTATATACGCACCAAACATTACCTAGCACCTGAAAAATAATGCCATGTACATCCAAATAGTATTTTTAAGTGTAAGTAGATGCCACTGTGATTAATAAAGTATACATTTATTCAAAAGTATGAGCAGATTCATATCAACTTTTTGTTAGTATGTAGTTCTCAGTCAATGGATGCTAACTAACTATATATAACTTATTCTCACAGTAGCTGGGAGAGGGCACACCATTTTTTGACCTTAAAGGTGCTTCATAAGTTTAGATGTTGGAAAACAACTCTAAAAGATTTTCAAAATTAAAATAGACAACCCAAAGGGTATAACTAGTGTATCAGCAAACAGGAGGCCTCCTCTCGGGGTAGCCTCAGAATCTGATGTGAAGGTAGAGCAGAGAGGTATTTGGAGATGCTGGCCTTGAGGACTGAAGGGATGTGGCCACAAGCCAAGGAAAGACGCAGCTACCAGAAGCTAAAAGAGGCAAGGAACAGATTCTCCCCCGGAGCCTCCAAAGGCATTATGTTCCTGCCAACACCTTGAGCCCAGTGGAGCTGATTTTGTACTTCTGGCCTCCAGAATAGTAAGAGAATAAATTTCTGATTTTTTAAGCCATCAAATTTATGGCAATTTGTTATAGCAGCTATAGGAAGCTGATACAATAAATGCATTTCTGAAAGATATACTCTGCACATGTACATTACATAGACCTATCAAATGTACACCAACTTTCAATGCACAAAGCCCTTAAACACAATAGATACACCTCCCTGAGAACACTTCTTATGCATATCTGAAAAACTGGCACCACCATCTACCCTGTGGCTCAAAACACTGGGGTACTATTTTCGCTTCCCCTCAAAGCCTGAATAGAATCCTTTAACAAGTCCTGCTATGTCTACCTCCAAAATATCCCCAATCTATTCATTCCTCTCCACCTCCCCTACCACCATCCTTTCCAAGACATTATCATTTCTTTTCCAGACTCCTATATTAGCTTCCAAACTGTCTCTCTGTTACCATTCTTGCCTCTCTACAAAGACTTTTCCAGATAACACCCAAGTAGTCTTTTAGAATGCTTAATGGGATCATGCTACCCTCCTGCCGTAAACCCTCCCAATATGGTTTCTCAATTTTTCCAAATAAATCCAAGCTCCTTATCTTTTCCCAAAACACCCTGTATGACCTGAGCTTCTCCTTCCCTCTCTCTCTGACTGCATCTCACCCCATTTCTCCTCGCCCATGGCCCAGGCACACTAGCCTTCTTTCTGCCTATGAAACATGCCAAGCTCATTTCTGTTTCAGGGCCATTAGGTCTGTTGTTCTCACTACCTCATCCCCAGATTTTCATTTAACTTTGTCCATTATTTAGATTTCAGCTCAGATGTCATCTCCTTAGAGAGAGCTTCCCTGTCCACCCCCAACTTCACCCTAATCCCTCTTCATTTCACTACCCCATTGTATTTTCTTTACAATACTCAGTGTCATTTTAACATCTTTTGGGTATTTATTTACTTCTCATCTACCTCCCCTCACTCAAACAAAAGTGCCACAAGGGCAGCAACTGTGTCTCTTTTGCTGTGTGTCCCTGGAGTCTACAACAGTGCTAACATATGGTGGGTACTTTACAAATACTTGCCAGTTTAATGAATGGCTCTCAACTTTAGATGGGAATCTGAATTATATATGAGGATCTTTTAAAAAGGGAAGAGTACCAAGTTCTGGGCACCATCTCAGACACACTGAATTGGAATTTCCAGACAGCAGGACACAACAATTTATATATTGCCAAAGACCTCTAGGTGAATTGATAGGTAGCCACGATTGAGAGCCAATGACCTAAACACCTAATCAGTGTGCAAATCCTCTATATTCATACTCACAGCCCACACAAATATGCCTTCCACCTACGTCCTCTACACCAGATATCATGTACGCATTTACATGTTTACCCATTTAACCTATTTGTTACACACACCACATGCACAAATACTCTATACAGTGATCTTTATTCATTATATATAAACGGTAATTATTATTATTATAGCAAAACTACCATGAGTGTCTACTTTTTGCCAGGTACTGTAACTGGTGTATAGATTGGGACTAGTCCCAGCTCTATCAGAGCTCACAGCCTACAGTCAGGCTGAATGTCTGTGTCCTTCCTCCTCCCCAAATTCATGTGTTGAAATCCTAATCCCCAATATGATGTATTGGGGATTGAGCACTGGAACCTTTGGGAGACTAAATAATTCATGAAGTTGGAGCCCTCGTGGGTAGGATCAGTGTCCTTATAAAAAGACATGAGAGAGTGTGCTTTCTCTCCCTCTGCCATGTGAAGACACAGCAAGAAACAGCCATCAGAAAAATCAGGAAGCAGCCCTCACCACACACCAGAGCTGCCAGCACCTTGATCTTGGACTTCCCAGCCTCCAGAACTATGAAAAATAAATGTCTGTTGTTTAAGCCACCCATTTACGGTAAGTTGTTACAGCAGCTCAATCTGACTGAGATAATCATCAAAGCGGATCATTGCAATCCAAAATGGTGTTATAAAAGGGCAACAGAGAGTGCCACAGGGATACAAGTAGGAGGACAGAAGACTGTCAAACCCACAAGGTCATACTAAAATTTAAGCAGGCAATGCATGATTTGGTCTTGAAAAACAGAAGTTATTATGGTTGGGAGGTGGGAATGAAAAGGGAAGAGTACCTGATGCCAAAGAAACAGAATGTGCAAGAATACAGCAGCTAGAATGCATGATTTGCATAGGGATCTGCAAATTATTCAGTTTATTTGTTTATTCAACAAAAATTTGACTATTTACCATGTCTCAGGTGCTTTGCTACATACAGCTGAGAATAAGATCCCAGACTCATGATACTGGAATCTCTCGGGATAGGGTCCAACGAAATGTATTTTTATACAACTTTCTAGATAACTATGATGCACCACAGGGTTAAGAACCACTGTTCTAGAGGAATTCACTTTGCTGGCTTCCAGAGAAAAGAAGTAAAAGGACCAAACAAATAAAAACCAAGCTGGTCAGTCCTTGACAAGCTTAAGGACTTCAAAGACAACTGCCAATTCATTCTTATCTTCCAATGGCAGCCAGCAATCATTCTGAGAATGATGGCGCTGTCACTATCAGGGGGTTCTTTGCTCCAGCTGGGTCACTGCCCACTGAATCCCTGACCTGGGAAAGTTGGTGCAAGCCACTTCTTGGCAAGGGCAACTCTGAGAGCACTAAGCCCTCCAGATGGAGGCCCGTACACCCTTGAGACCAGAGGGCTCAGACCACGTGGACTGAGATGAGAGCCAGAAGACTGAAGGGCTTCTCTGCTTTTTTGTTCCCCCAAACTGCACTCTGGAACTTGGGTCAGAAGTGGCCCATCTCCCTTCCAGCTCTCAGGCCACCTCATGTGATAGAAAACACTGCACCATTCAGCAGCCACTGCCAAACCAGCCCAGTAATAAAGGGTTCACCTCTCCTGTCTCCTTCATTCGAGGGGAAATCTTGCCTGAGGCGCAAGCAAAGCTTCAAATTGATTTAATTTGAAATTTCAAACTGCCGGATGCAGCTTTGCTCGACTGCCATCTGCTTTTCCAGTATGCAATGACACTGAGCCTGTTTTTATTGTGTTTGCTCAACCAAGTCCACCAGTAAAATATTAATAATTTCCCCAGTGCCTGGGTGGTTTGCGTGCTTGGGATGATATCTGAACATTCATCAGGCTCATCAAAGTTATAAGCAAAATAATTTTTCTCCTTAAGCGGGGAGGGAAGGGGAATCTGGATTTTTGTTACTGGTGCATATCACTAAGTGACACTTTTAGCTTTCTCTATACAGGAAAGGAAAACCAGTGCATTGCTTCTGGCCCCAACATTAGACACATTTTCTCTGTAGAGATACAGGTTTTCAGCTTTTCAGCTGGGCAAAGAACTAAGGGATCTGTGAAGATGGAAAGTGGGTGTCATGCCTAATGCCTCTCTTTCCCTCACCCTTCACATGCAATTTGACATTAAGTCCTTCGGAGTCTATCATTATTCTTGGGTTCATTCCCTTCTCTCCAGGCACACTGCCACTGTTTCAGTCTAGGCCATTACCAAGTAATCGGGATTACCGCAATTGGCTGCCTCTGGTTTCCTAACACTCCTTAAATTAGTTTCCCTTTCCTCTCCCAAACGATCACCAGAGATGGAGTTTGTAACTTTCAACACAATTTTATCAGTCACTTGCTTCAAGCTATTCCTTGGCACCCCACTGCCAAGGTTCATATTCTTCTGCATGGGCTACAGTGCTCTCTCTCCCTCCGTGTCCACACCAGGATCCCACGCCCCAGCCAATCAATGTTCTCCTGGGGCAACACACCCACTCCTTCCCACTGGTGTTTGCTCAAGAGAAAAGATCTACAGAGCATCCCACACAATGCCTCATTAATAGCATAGCTCTAGAAAGTGTAGCTGTCATTATTTATTGTCACCTTCATTTAAAGAAAAAAAGTGATAGCTAGATCACCTTGGCTGATCTCTGACCTGATCAAAGGCATACATGTCCTCTTCAGGGGAAGAAAAAATAGACTGTCATTATCTATTTCCTTCGATTTGGGGCCATGGAAGAATGGGTCCTGGCCTCGACATGGGAGATAAGAGGCCACAATGTAAGTAGTTAAGAGCTCCAGAACCAGGCCATTCTAGGTTGAAATGCTGGCTCTGCTACTTACTAGTTGTATGAATTTGGGCAGCTCACTTAGCCATTTTGTGTCTTCAGTTGGCTCATCTATAAAGTGAAGATAATAAAATACTATTTTATTATTGCCTAATAAAAGCTTGAGGCGATATTGAAAGATTCAATAGATATTGAGCACTAAGAATAGGACTTGGCACATAGTAAACACCCAGCAACAGAGTAATAACTCCAATGTATACATATCTCTGAAAGCAGGTTTGTGCAGTCTTAAAGGGACCATAGATTCTCACTGTGCAAAGCCTTTGCTGAGGTTATTTTGCTCTCCTGGAATTGCCTTCATCCATAATTGTCCATCTGGAGAAAGGCTGTGTCTTCTTCAAGGCTCAGTGGAAAGGTCACTCTCTCCAGGATGCCTTGACAGGCACTGGAGTGGAGAGGGATTTGGGGTCTGGCACACTTGGCTTTGAATCACAGTATTACCACTTTGCATCTGCATTATGGTGAATACATTGATGAACCCCCCTGGGTCTCATTCTACTCATCTGTGAAATGGGGATGAGATTACCCTTCTTGTGGGATGGCTATGTGTCCCACTCAGTACATTTTAGTTTCCCTAACTCCTCTCTACCCCTAATGTCGGTGGAAATTGTTTAATCCATTCTGGGCTTCACCTAAAATTTATGTACCTCTATTACAGCTACAGTTCTCTCTTTTCTGAACTAAAAATCAGCACTTATTCCTATCTTGACTAAGTTATCTTGACCTTACCTGACTACTACCTTTCTGTCCAGTCTTATTCTCCAGAGCCTTACCCTAAATACGTAGATCAGATCGAGGCACTCTCCTCCAGCCAGGAACAGGAGTGATCATTGATTGAATCCCTCTATCAGTCAAGTTCAAACTCCTTGGAATGATATTTAAGGTTCTCAAGTCCTGCCCAACTCTTGCCAATGCCAACCCCAACTCTGTCCACTACCACTTGCTGTCAGTGTTCACTGTCCCCAGTGTCCCCAGGACAAGCCATGGATGCAGCTCTGGCTGGGGAGTCATCCCTACACGGAATGCTCTCCTGTTACCTCCTCACCAGCTGACTTCCTGCTCCAATGTCCACCACCCAGCGGAAACACCCCGTCTTTCCTGAGCCCTTCCTAATCTCCACTCCATCCCATTTCCCAAACAATTGGAATAAATGAAATAAATGAACAAACAGGGAGACAGACATCTCTGAGCCGACAATTAGTAAATGATAGAGATGGGTCTCAAACCCAAATCTCCTGATTCTAAATGCTCCCACTCACACTTTCTCATTCCCATCCTATGCTGTTTCAATACACTCCTGAAGTCACTCCTGAGAGCTCCAGATCTCTCAGATACTGGACGTGTCTGAAACTATAGTCATGAGGGTCATTTGCTTCTTCCTTTGCTTCCCTCTCCATTTCGGACACACGTATGATGAAACAGGCACTCTCACACAGTGCTGGCAGAAATGCAGTTGGGTGGAACTTCTGGGAAGCAATTTAGCAGTGTATATTGAGAGTCTGCAAAACAGTCATACTTAGTCATTCCTTTTCTGTATATCTGTTTTAAGAAACTAATAAAAAGGAACTATATATACATACACACATATATATAAATAGCTAAACACATATATAAATAGAGGTACATACATAGAAGGATAATATTGTTAGAGTAGGAGACTAGGAGACAGGGCTGAGACCAGATGCAGGGGCTTGCAGAGTGGGTGCAGGTGTCAAAGTAAACAACCCTCAGGCAGAAGCTAACTGGGGGGGACGTTAACCACAGGCAAGAGCCGGCTTCAACTGGCTTGTCAGCTACCTCTGCCACTTTACATGGATTTGGCTAGTTACAATATCATTTACATTGTGATTTTAAAATTTCTCCACCCCTTAAGTCACCATGACAGTTCCAAAACCACCATATAGAGTATAAAAATGGGAGGGAACCCAATTCTAAGGATCATTACTCAACTTCTTAGTGAAAGCCAACCCCTTAGTCTTGAATGTCCCTCCCCTCAATTAGTAAGACTTCAAAAGACCAAAACCCACATCCTCCCAGTGCAGCTGCTCTTTTCCAGCCTGCCAGCTCTCTCTCCGGAGAGAGTGTACTTTTGCTTTCAATCTTTCCATTTAAAAAGGCTGTTGCTTTGGCTTACGTGGTGCATCCTGAAATTCTTTTCCTAACAATCACCAGGAACCTGGAAAAACTTTCCCTTGGAGGCCACTAGCAATAAGACAGGGGCAGTTCAGCAGTAGCCTAAATGCCTAATAATAAAGAAATGCAGTAGTTAAGAACTTCAGTTTTAGAATCAGAGAGAACAAAATCCTAGCTCTAATTCTTAATAGTTAGGTACATTATTTAACCTTTCTGTGCATTAGTTGCCTCATGTATTAATACATACTAATCTCATAAAGGGATAATAGAACCCACATCATAGGGTTACCATGAGGAAGGATTGAATGAGATTTTACAGGAAAAGAATTTAACCCATAGTCTTTTTTTTTTTTTTTTTTTTTTTTTGAGACAGTCTCACTCTGTTGCCCAGCTAGAGTGCCAGGGCATCAGCCTAGCTCACAGCAACCTCAGACTCCTGGGCTCAAGCAATCCTCCTGCCTCAGCCTCCCAAGTAAAGTAGCTGGGACTACAGCCACACGCCACCATGCCTGGCCAATGTTTTTTTTTTCTATTTTTATCTGCCCGACTAACTTTTACTATTTTTAGTAGAGACAGGGGTCTTGCTCTTGCTCAGGCTGGTCTCCAAGTCCTGACCTCAAGCAATCCCCCTGCCTTGGCCTCCCAGAGTGCTAGGGTTACAGGCATGAGCCACCAGGCCTGGCCTTAACTCAGAGTCTTTTAACTCAGAGTCTAACACATTGAAAGCTCTCAATAAATATAAGCTATGAAGAAGAGGAGGAGGAGGAGGAAGAGGAGGGAGGGGAAAGGGAACAGGAGAAGGAGAATAATTGGAAGAGACAGCATTATGTTTACAGAGTTTGAATTAATAATATGGAAAATGAATTAATGATCAGTGAAAAAGTAGAATTCTAAATTGTGTACAGTAATAATCCAATGAAATAAAAAATCATATAAAATGTTGAAAGAAGATGTGCTTAATGTTAGCAATAGCTATACCTCAGTGATAAGACTATGCTTGTGTGTGCAGGGGGCTGTAATAGTTTATCATCTTGGCTTTATATGTTTTTTTGCCTATGTGTGCCTATTCTTGCCCAAACAGCATCACGGATACCCCGAATGACATGGCAAAATCACATCATAATTTTTCTTCACCTCTATAGTTCCCTGACATGAGTCCAGGGCTGAGCAAATGAGCCTTTTTGATGGAACAGGCAGAAATGTCTCCATTATGACATGAGTTATTTTACTGGAGAGGCCCAAGGTGGTGCCTGAAACAGAATAGTGTCCAATAAATGCTAGTTTCCTGTCTCTCTCCTCACTTTGCTTTTCCACTTTATTCTAAAATGTCTACACTGTTTGGGAATAAAATAAGTGGTTCTCGTAGCTCATTCCATCACTGGCCTATACGTAACAGCTAACAACATACTGCATTTAGATCAACTGGCTTTTGGTGACAGCGACACTAGTTCACAAAAGTGACCAGCTCTGTTCGTGTTGGCCACCATGGATTGGTTAGATCTGAGTACAGAGGTGAATGAGTTTAAGTTCTACCACTTGCTTTTTACCAGTTCTTCAATACCCTTTTGTGAGAGCTAACTCTTGCATGTGAGTTAAAACTCAATTCCCAAAGTTCATTGTGGTTTATGGAATATTATCTGCCATCTGTGATAGGAAGTCAACCTTCATTCCTTGTTCCTGAGCCCTGGACAATGGTGCTGGGTTCCACCCACCCAGTGGCATTTTCAGGTAAAAGAGAAAATAGTTTGGCTCTTTGTCCAGGCAAGGTCTGGTTTTATCCTGTTGGCCTATTTAAGTTAGATCTAACTCCTTTTCCATTTATATATTCAGCATTCATAAGACGGGCAGGTATCATGCACCAGACATGGAGGATACAAAGGTAAATTGTCATTTAGACCAGAATTCATTTTAGGTAAAGAACCCACATTAAGCTAAGGAGTTGACTATATGGTTCACTTAAATAACTACTGTACTTGTCTAGCATATATGAGTATTTGACAGAGACAGGATCAACCTAGTAGATATAGTCCAGGTGGCTTTAGAACCAAACAATTCGAACCCCAGCTCTGTTCCTTCTTAGGTATCTGACTTTGTGTCTGTTGCTTCATTAAGTGCAATGCCATGCTAGTGTCAGGATTAGAGCGCGACTATGTGTATCACTTAGCAAACCTGACCAAGCAGCAGTGCTTAGTGTTAGTATTTTTACTGTGGTTTCAGTGTCTTTCAGAAACCCCATTGCAGATGAGCAAGAAGGTATGCACCTCATCTTTTCAAAGTTACCTTCAAGAGAGCAAAATGCTCTTATATAATTAAGTTAGAATGTGGAACATTCTCTCTTTACACTCATTGCCTTCTGCTACTACTGATTTTAATTTCTGTTTTAGGGCTTCAATTTGGGCCCCTTGTCCCTGCAAAGAGGTTGGGGAGGAACAAGATGGGAATTCACCTTTCTTCTGAGCTTTGTATGCCTGGCACTGTGCTCAACACTTTTACCAGCATTATCTTATCTAATCTGCATGGCGGGGCTTGAGATAGGTATTGTGTTTCTACTTTGCCAAAGAGGAAATGGAAGCTCACAAAGGGTAAGGGACGTGACATCACAGAGCTATTAAATTGTGGTGATGGCTTGTAGCCAGAGCTGTCTGAAGCCAATCATTGCTCTTAGGGTACACCCTGAAGCTTCTGGCTCATTCCCATCCCTCAGTTAGGTCATTGGTCTTTCTTCCTTAGGACGGCACATCACAGAAAGAGATAAGCCTTCAAAATGCTCCATCTCTCTGAGTCAGATTTCTGACACCCAAGATACACCCATTCACTTAATTTGGATCTCAAAGGCACTGAGGCCTTTACCATATTAAACAAAACAGAGAGCCAAAGGGCTTTCATGACTTGTTCAAGGCCACACAGGAAGCTTGTGGTGGAGTAAGAACCGGAAACAGTCTCTTCTCAAACAGAAAAGCAATGTCCTTATTTAAAGCCACACTGAAAGACTGAGGGGGTGAAATTCGGCCAACATATTCTGGGCAGTGAGTAATGGGAATCCCAGGCCACCAATGAGCTCGCTGCACAGAGCAGAAGAGGACCACAGCCTGGGCACAGAACTGCCTGTGAAAGTACAAACATGAATGCTAAACAGCTCTCCAGCAGCCAGGAAACAAGATCAAACTGAGGTTCCCACAAGCAAGGAAAGTGGGAGGCAGGAAGGACACAGGTGTATTCCTCATACCAAAATAAGAGTCACGGAGCGAGGACCCCAGCCACCCTGTTCCTGCAGAACCATCTGCCACTGTCCCACGTCAGCAACTGGAGGCTCGCTCACACAGGAACATGCAAATAGAATGTCTTGCAAATGTTTTCCTACTAAATTCTCCTTGCAGAAGCCTCCTTATTCTTTCATAATCACCTCAAAGCAAACCCCAGTCAAGTACTAAAGTAAATTCAAAGCAATTAGAGAGTCTATCTACAGTGAGCTCAAAATGCGTTTGCAGCGGTTCTGCGGGCAATGGCTTGGTGTACATTTTCCCCAGAACGTGCTATTTGTGTAAGGAACATGCTGCTCTCAACCAACGTATAAAAGCATATATACATGCGCATGCACACGCACACACACATTTACTATGACAAATGGATGCAACATCTCAAGAGTGAAATATTGTGTTGTGGGTTACAAGCCAAAGCAAGGCAGCACCGCTCCAGTAAGCACTTATAAATTGTTGCAAAAAATATCAAGAAATAGGAGCTTGCCTTGGTAACATAAGAGCTGCAAGATTTCAGGGCCCAGGAAGGGTCCAGGACTAGCTTTCAAAAAGGAAATAAAGAAAAAATTAAAACCAAACCCGTTGCTTCACATATTCCGCTGGATCTCTAGGGTGGTCTTGTGTTTCTAATTAATATTTCCTCCTAATTATGATCGTCATAGTAAGTGTGTTAAATGCAAAACTCACAGGGCTGTTGCGGGGAGAGGAGGAAGGCACTCTAGGAGGAAGGCTGGCCAGCTTCATTGTGATGCAAAAGAATGCAACAATTAAGAATATAATTTTGGAAGATGTCAGCAGCCTAATTACTCATAGGGCTTCCAGCAAATTAAGCAGTAGGTGAATTAGCTCATTTAATGAGATCTAGAGTTTGGAGGCAAGGTGCTTTTACTTTGCATTTGAAAAACACATTTCCGCACTACATGGTAATAATTTGGGCACCCCAACATGCTATTAGCTCAACGGATTCTGTGAAAGCATAAAGGTCAGTTGCTTAAAAGGGTCTGTAAGTCAGTGAAATTGCATTTCTCTGCTCCCTGTCTACCCTCTCTCTCCGCTTCCTTTCTTTTTTTCCCAAATGCAATCGTCCAACTTGGAAAGCATAGAGTTCAATAAAGGGCTTTGGAAACTACAGCTTTCAGGGCAGGGTTAAAGAAGGGCCAGTGGAAATCAAATTGAAAACCTGCTTTACTATCTTAATACCTCTCTAATCCTTTGTTTCTGCATCTGTAATGTGGAAATAAAGACACCCATATTATAATGTTTTTGTTTGCTAGTTGAATTTCTTTATGAGATGCTATTTTTTGAAGACAGGAAATATGTGATATTTATCTCTGTATCCTAGTTCCTACTACTGTGCCTGGAACATAATATGTGCTTGATAAGTATATTAAATAGAAATTCATAATTCAAAGGAATAAGTGAATAAATGACTGATATAGGGTTCAATGAGAAAAAATATAAAGTTTCTAGTGTGTTTCCTAACTCATAGCAGACCTCAAGAAATAAAAAAAGAAGAAGAAGAAGAAAATGGCTGTTTTAGCTACCCCAGAATCTGAGTTAGGCTTTGGGAAGCAGGAGGAGTGACAGTTTCCTAGACAGAGTTGTCCAGTGACCTAGTAGGGGAAGAATGTGAAAAGATATGTGGGCAGTGCTCTTCATGCACCGCAAAAGCATAGAGACCTTACATTATGCCTCTGGCCCAAGATCTCTCAATGTACTCAGGAAGGGTGTCAATGACGTAAGTGCTCAACCCATGTACCAGAGACTTTATGAGGAGCTACCCTCCATCAGCAAGTTTTATCCTGACAACCCTGTGAGGCAGGTACTATTATCCCTTCTTTCTATAGACCGAAAACTGAGGCTCAGAGAGATTAAGGACCATGTTCACACCGACATGCAGTTGATCACGCACATTCCCAGGCATTCAGTACCCTTTGCAATTGACATAGTGACCAGTTTAGGACGTACCAAGCTATCCTGTGATTGCCGCTCAGTTCCACCTGCACCCTGGGCACCACGAGGAGGAGGGAAGAGAGGAGTCACCTAGCCTCGCCTCCCACCACTATGGTCTGAATGTTTGTGTCCCCCCAAAATTCACATGTTGAAATCCTAACTCCCAAGGTGATGGTATCAGGAGGAGGTGGGGCCTTTGGGAGGTGATTAGGTCATGAGGGTGGAGCCTTTTTGACCGGGATTAGTGCCCTTATGAAAAAGACCCCAGAGAGCTCCCTTGCCTATTCTACCACGTGGGGACATAGCAAGAAAGTACCATCTAGGACAGAAATCAGGCCCTCCCAAGACACTGAACCTGGCTTGATCTTGGATTTCCCAGCCTCCAGACACGTGAGGAATAAATTTCTGTAGTTTCTAAGCCACCCAGTCCAGTATTTTGTCACAGTGGCCCTGATGATGGACTCAGACATCCACCGCATCCTCTCTGCAGTCTCTGAAAGAGGACCATGTGTCCTCAGCTGCTCTCCTTCTCTTGTGAGATGGAGTCCACACAGTGAGACAGCCCAATTCTGAAAGTCCCTTGGTTTGGGACATGGAAAAGGAGGCTTCCTTCTTTTATTTCCTCATCTGGGTGGTGTCTTCTATGCCATTTCGTGAGGCTGACTCCAAAGCTACATCCTCTCCATGGCTCTCCATGGGGAACCTTCCATCTCTCAAGGGCTTTGACAGCCATTATTATTATTCAGTTTGTAAGCAGTACCATTTATTGAATGTTTACTATAGGATGGACACTGGGCTTTACATGATCTTATTTAATTCTCACCAAAAACCCCATGAGATAGTTACTGTTACTACCTCTGACTCATAGATAAGCATACTGAGGTCAGAGAGTTTAAATGAATTATTCAAGGTCACTCAGCTTATAAGGGGTAGAGCTGAGATTCCACATCAGGTTTTCTGACCCCAGGGCCCTTGCACTAACTGTTCTATGTTGCCTTTGCTGAATGACTCTGATTGATGTAAAAATATTTTATAGATAGAACTGACTGTCTTTCTGAAACTTCCATCTCTTGGCCATGGTTCTTTCTCTGAAACCACACAGAACAAATCCACTCCTTTTATAGGATGCTCTTCAGATAATGGGAACTCCAACTCCCTGCTCAGCATCAGCCTTCCATCAGACAGTTCTGCCCAGCCACACAGACACATCTGGGTGCTATTTTCTGGTTATATGAGTCTAGTGGTGTCGTTTTTATCTTTTACATGATGCATTTCACTAACTCAATCACACTCAACCCAACACAATGCTGTCAGGGTGGTATTGGCTCCCTCATTATAGAGATGAGGAAGCTGGGGCCCAGAAAGGTGATGTCTATTGTCCAAGGGCAAAAGATCAGTCAAACAGCAGAGCTGAGGACCCTGGGATTCAAACTTGGGTGTGTCTAAAGTTAAGACATGTGCCCTTCCCACTGTGCTATGAAACCTTTCTGAATGAATGAGTGAATGAACCATAAGTGGCACAGTGTGATAAGCACCTGTAAGAGAGGTCCGGGCAAATGCTAAGGTGCTCAGCTCAGAGAAAGAGATGCCGCCTTCTGTCCCACCAAGTCTTCAGTGAGGCTGCACTAATTACCATTTATATAAGATGCCTGCCTGCCTGCCTCTGCTGGCGCTCACAGAGAAGTTTTAATTTGCTGGTGAAGGAGTTGGGGGAGGGAATGGAGAGTGCTGTGAAGTGTCCCCTCCAAAGCAGGAGAGATTTCTGTACGGAAAAACACTGGTAGGTTACTAATGGAGAAGAAGAAGGAAAAGCAACAAAGATGATGAGTGTACTGGGGATGCGATCACAAACCTGCAGCATCTAGTGGGTAGGATTCACTGGTCCTTCCCTTCCTGAGATTGCAATTAAGTAGCTAATATGAGAGAGAACTGACAATTGGGTTGTCCCACTCACTTGGGGCTAGGTGACTACTTAGAAACCCAGTCCCTCCCAGAAAAGACTCATCTGTGTTAACACTAAAGATGCCTTGGAGGGGCCATGACCACATGCATGAGGCAATTGGTCCATTTCAGCTTTGCAGATAGCCTGGCAAGGAAACTGAATACTCGCCCTAGCCAGACTGAGCTTCCCAGAGAAGCAGAGGCCTGAGGTTATCTAAGCACAGGCAGGCTGCCAGAAATGTAGATTCAGGGCACTGGCAATCACACAAACCTGAGTACCAATTCTGTCTCCCCACTCACTCCATGGCTGGGCTATGTTACCTTGGGCAAGTGACTTAACCTCTCTCACCTTCATTTCCTTATCTATAAAATGCAGAAAACTAAATGCATCTCAGATTGGGGATTTGAAGATTACAGATGACCATGTATGTAAACTTCCTGGCATATAGTAGGTGTTCAAGAAACTTGAGGTCCTTCCCCTTGGGAAAAGCCCCCTCCCAGCGAGCTGGGGAACAGGCTCCTGCCCCCAGACTCGTTTTACCCACAAATTCTTCCTTGGCGTCTAATGAGGTAGAATTCCCCTGGGCCTATTAGCTCCCATGATTGCAATTCAAGCACAGCACAGTGTTGATTGGGCTGTTAGACTCCAGAGTTTTCCTGGTAGAAAATTCGTGGGTGGGAGTGTGTGGACAATTGAGAGAGATGGCATTAAGGACTTCAGGTAGCCAGTATTCCTTGGACTTCTAATTGCTTAACAGGCGAATTACCCTGGAGACTCTTCACGAAGCTAAATAAATACAAATACCATTTCAGAATCATCAGGAATTCACAACATCAACTTCCGCTGAGGGTAGCTGAGAGGCAGAGCATACTTGGATACTACGCTGGGCCTCAACAGCCTTGGTTCCAGATCCTTCTGTCTCCACACTTCTCAAGAGCCTGGTTTCTTCAACTGGAAGAAGCATTTTCAGAGGAAATCTGAAGTCCACAGGCCTCCGCTCTGTGAGGAGAGCTCAGACTTTGGGGTCAGGTGGGACCTGGGCTCCAAATCTTAGCTAAGCCATTCATAAGCTAGGTGACCCTGGGCAAGTTACTTAACTCCCCTATACTTCAGTTTCTCCAGATACAAAATGGAATAGTGATGCTACTATCTCATAAAGTAGACACGAAGGTTATATGAGTAAAGTGCTTAGAACAGCGCTGGACAGGTAGTTATCTGATCCCTGCCTCTCCCTAGAGCGCTGCACCCAGGTGAAACCCCCTTTATGATCAACAGGAAGCACTTTAACACCCATCCTAACAAACACATGAAATACACAAATGACACAAAGATCAAATGAGCAGAGATGATTAAACCTTTTTTTCTTTTGACTCACACAAGTGGAGCACCCTGTCCTTGGTCACACAGCTAGTACAGGATGAAGCCAGGAAAAGCCACATGGCCTGACTCCTGGCATAGCAATCCTGCCACCACCCCAGGCTGCCTCGCCTCCGAATGTCTCCTGACTCTCATTCTTTGAACAGAAAGGTTTTGATAGAAATACTAACAACATATATGAATTTTGAAGCAGATGCCCATTTTTAATGTGGGAAGAAAGACATTAAGACATCAAACTTGGGGCTGCTAAATGAACATCTGTAGCACAGACATGGGGCGCTGGGGCCTGGAGGTTCAGAGAAGTAATTGCCACAAAAATGACTCAACTGGACATTGATTTATTCAGCCTGTTTGCTCAATTTCTACTTTGAACTTGTTCAATTGGCTACTCGTCTTTGTTTTCCTTCTCAGGAACGTGACCCCAACTCATTTGGATGGAAATACGTTCACCCACTGCCTCATTAATTTCTGAGACTTTGCATTATTTTTTACACCCTCCTCTTTTCCCTTCTTTCCCTTCAAAATTCAAAGTATTGGTGCGAATGAGACAAATGATGCACCATTTCTCCATCATGTGTCATGACCTGTGACTATCGTTTGCAACCCAGCCAAGCCTGTCTGCAAGGCACCCTGGGAGCTTGTCCATGAACTTGTGCAGCGGGTGGAGGCCAAGGTTGGGCATGGCCAGCTGGGCAGGCAGCAGAGGCATCATCAGCTCCCAGGAGCTAGAGAGATTATCAAGTTTTACTGCATACAAAACACTTACTCATATAACTGCATTTATTCTCACCACCCCTTTGGTTATAACTGAGAAGTCTATTATCACAGACAAAGAAACTGAGGTTTAGAGAAGTTGAGCGTCTTACACCAAACCACACGAAGAATAAGCAATGCTGCCTGGAACAGAACCAAACTTATT
The DNA here is from genome assembly GCA_004363605.1 of Indri indri. NCBI lineage: Eukaryota > Metazoa > Chordata > Mammalia > Primates > Indriidae > Indri > Indri indri. The sequence continues at coordinate 27,830 of RJWJ010016013.1, forward strand.
GAGTTTTATTCCCATATGCTTTCAACCCAATCCAAATAGTTTAAACTTGGTGGGCTTTCATCATGAACACGAATTGCTGTGTTCTGACAGAGGCACTTAGGGACACCTGCGTGTGTAGGCATGTTTGACATATGCTATGTGATCCCACCCTACTATGCTCATAGGTCCTGTGGGTGCTTGCTATGGTTTTTCTGTCACTTCCTTCACTGTCCTATTGACATAGGACAGATGCTTCTTCCTGCTGTTTTCACAGCCCTTCTATATTCCTTTGTAATGTCATGTTTAGAATCTGATTTGGGTCATCACGTAAGTAACTTTCAGACTTCTGTCTGTAAGAGAGTACCGTAAGGAAGAACTACTTACTCTCTTACAGACAACTGAGGAGCTTCACTCTTTAGTTCTATTTAATTCGGGCCAGCGAGAGCCCACCCAGCACACACTCCATAGAGCCACTGCTCCAGGTGGAGGCAGTGAGCTGGAGGAAGGCTCAGCCCTCGCCCTGTTGCACCCTCTCCACCAGGCTTCACTTTTCCCTCATGGCTCTTACGACCCATTTAGTTATTTGTACAATCTTTTGTTTAATATCTGTTGTTCCTGCTGGATCTTTACTTACACACCATTGGATGTCTAATGCCTAGTATTTGCTTGACACCCTATAGTTTTCCCACTAGATATTTGTTGAGTGAATAAAAAGGTGCCCCAGACACAAATGAATATGCTTTTGTGCAAAGGCTATTTCTGGACACTCTGGGCCTATGTTCCTATCTTGAGAAACTCCCCTGTCTCCCAGGTCTTTATGCCCTGGCTTTGAATCACATCAACAGGCAGGACCTACAATTTCCTGGTGCCAGCTACATTTTAGGATTCTTACCAGTCACAAGCTCTTGAAGAGTAACATCCTAGAATGAGGAGTCCCACGAGATGCAAATTCAGATGTGACGTAATGGGTGGTTGGCTCCTGCCCTCTGTAGGACACATAACCTGGTCATTGTATGAATATTAAGCTTACAGTAATGCAGCTCTGCATGTTACATGGAATTTTTAGACTCCTCTCGGATCCTTATGGTGGTGTTTTGCCATAATTCTAGATGCTGTGTTTTCCCTGCTAGCTTGGCCTTACTCCTATTACCTCCAACTGGTCCCATGTCCCTACCAGGGGCCCCTCAGTGGCCAGGAAATCAAATTCTACTGTCCCAGCCCTGATGCTGATACCTAGAGAAAGGAAAGGCCCATCATATATTGAACTGCTACCACATACCAGGAGCATTACGTGGGTTATCTTTCTTCATCATCGCAACTGCACAGCTAGATAAATCTCAGTATGCCTTTTTATAAATAAGAGAAAAACTGAGGTTGACAGAGGTGAAGCAACTTATCCAGAGCCCTATAACCAGGATTGGAAATGTAGAAGCCCCACCTTTTCCTATCGACCCTGAATGAACACTTTCATGAGTCCTCTTTCCCTGAAACACAACACACTTAGGGCGCTTTCCAGCTATCCGTCCAGTTGCCCCTAATATTCTTTGCTAGGGCCAACAAATTGATGGGTATCTCAGAGAGGGCTAGAAGTCTCTGACCACTCTCCCAGATAATTTAATTTGTTACTCCATTAAAAGAAAAAGATACAATAATAATACCACTGCTGGCCATGTCCTGGAGGGGAGGAACCCTCGTTGGAGTCTTTCCAGTGAGCGGATAACATATTTAAATGCAGTTCATCAGTCAGTAATCTGCCGCCACCCCATCCTCGGAGAGCTGCTTTATTGAACACTGTAATTGCCTGGATGCTGTTATTCATTTCTGTAGCTGTTGCTATTAATTAAATATTTTTGTCGAAAGCTCCCCGTGACATTTCTTGCTGCATTCTTGAATATCTGATAAGATATACAGTCAGTACACTGGTACCCACTGCATTCAGCTGATAGTCTTGTCCTAGTTTCTAACCCTCAAAACGCTAAAGAAATGACACAGTTTTAGTGGAATGAGGACTTCTATTGTTACAGGGATTCGGGGGGTAGAGGGAGTCCAAGAATCTCAGTGAAATAGATGCAAATGTCATGTTTTAGAGCTCACTGTGCTGGCTGAAGCTGGGAATTGGAGTATACCCTTATTCAAAGGCTTGGCCTGCTCCTTAGGTCAATGAAAGCTTGGCTGCACTGGCTCCTGTAAGCCCAACCCCGGTGGAAACAGGAATTTAGTCTCTCATTCAGTAATATTTAACGGGCATCTCTGGAGGTCCTACTATGTACCAGGCCCTGTGCTAAGTGCTAAAGATACAGAATTTAAATAATAAAAATAAAATAAGAAAACAAAGAAATCTCTGCCCTTAAAAAAAAATCACAGTCTGTTGGGGAACACAGGCAAGCCTACTACAATAAAAGCTGTGTTTTAATTCTAGGTGTGAACTAACAGTAGTAACAGCTGAGGCTGCAGGACCTCTGACTATTAAGACAGGCAGCAAAAGGCACAGGACAAAGGGACTGAAGGGTACACAAAGCAAGGTGCCCCAGCTGAGACAGAGATGAGATGCAGTTTGTCTACGTGAGGAGCTGATGGGCTAGAGAGATTCCTGTGGTCCTCCCTTGATCCGGATGACACGTACGAGGACTTTAATTTTTTCCTTGAAAGAGGAAAGAATCTAAGACCAGAGACCTTGAGGTGAGGAGGACAACAAAGAAAGGATGGCATCTGTCCCCCCCGCCCCACTTCATTTCCGGTCTAGGTTGGAGCCCATGTGGGCAGAGAAGTGAGGTCAGAAGCCAAAGCGGTTGTGTCCATAAGAGACTGTGCAATGAAGGCTGAGCTGCTGTGGGTCCAGATGCACAGAGCTTCCGGGTGTTGGGAACAAGGCCTCACCCCTTCGCTGATCCCCAGCTCGCTCCAGCATCTCTGGGACTGGCAGCTTTGGGGCACAGGAAGCAAGTAGCTCTGCATGGACACTGGCTTCTCCTGTGGGGACTACTGGGGTGGCAACAGAGATGCTTCTTCAGAGGGCTTCAAGACCAAAGCACGTCCAACAAGGGGGCCAGGAACAGAGAGGAAGGGAGCAGGCAGGACATGAGCAGCAGACAGACTGGCTTTATGGGAATAGGTGAGCACACACCTGGAGAGTCTTGGGAGTGGGATCAACTCTGAAGGGTGATGGAATTCTTAGGGGGAGGGGCTTCTAGCTACCAAAGTTGGGATGTAACTGTTAACAAGTGAAGCAACTTTGTAATATTTGGGATTTTAGTGATTAACAAAAAGAAAGGAGAGAGAGACAGATGGATGAGACCTTTGGCACTATTGCAGCCAAGCAGTGAAATAGGGTGGAAACACCACTCAAGGTCGGGAGACCTAGTACTGGTCCTTGCTTTGCCGATAACTATGTGATACTGAACAAGTTACTATCCCTCTCTGAGCCTCAGTTTCCTCAGTTGCAAATGAAAGGCAGGAACAGTTCTTTCCTGTTCCCCTGGGTCCATGATTCCAGATGAGCTACTTATAGGGTATTTGTGCTTTTAAATACAGAAACACCAGGTGAGGGTTACAAATGTAAATATAGCAAAGTGATAGAAGAGCAAAAAATTAAGGTTCTCATGGCAACCAGGATTCATAGCAGCTGTGCATTGTTAGAGGGACTCCTGATGAATAATCCCAAAGCCCACCTATTGCGCGGGAATTGTCAGGGACTCTTTTGGGGGGGTGGGGGTGGAGCACAAAGGCAAGATGAGCCAACCAATTTAATGAGATTTTTAATCAATGCAAAAATTTTTGGCAACACTTTCAATGAAGGTGCCAAATAAAAAATGCATTTATATTTAATGAGGCACTCTATTTATTATTTATGCAATAATAAATGCCAGTCAGTTATTAATAAAATATTGCTCAGTCATTAATCCTCAATAAATACAGTTAGAGTAATTAGTATTAAAGTGACACAGAATACTTCATAATGAGAAGGTAATTTTCTCAACGTTAATGGATTATTCAAACAAATCTTAACTTGCAGTTATCAAGATCAAGACCCTCTAGGGAAAGGGACTAGGGAGTTACAGTGTAACCTTGAAAACTTTGAAAGTTTAAAGACTTGAAAATGAGGCCAACAGGAGTCCCTCAACTGCTATGGAGAGTCTCACGTTTCTCAGGGGAAAAGGCACAGAAATGCCACAGACCAAGCACAAGCATGGAGCCAGGACAAGACCTGAGATTGGACCATTACTAAACTGTGTGACCTTGGCAAAGTCATTGAGTTTCTTTGCACCCTCATTGCTCCATTTGAAAAAAGAGGGTAATGATCTCTCCCATTCAGTGTTGTGGTGAGGACTCAAAGAGATACATATTTTTCCAAAAACGAGTGCTGTAGCTGGCACATAGTAGATATTTGATAAATGATGCTTCAGGCTAAATCCCATAAGTAACAAGGTGTAGCAAAGGGAACGTAAGTCCTGTTTCCTGAGGATGCCAAATTTTAGAAATTTAACCTCACTTGTTGGGTTGAAATTCATAGTCCTCATTTTTTCTCAAAATTATGACTATCATTCATGAGCCCTTACATTGATCCTTTCTGGTTTACCTAAGCTGTTTTCATAGATGTCAAATCACTTTGACAGCAACTTATTTCTGACTGTGACAGAAAATCACACTGAAGGATGAAAAAGTGTAAATCTGAGACTAGAGAAAACTGCATTCCCCTTCCAGCTCTGCATAAAAGTCAGCCAGTCATTAATCTCACTGGGCTCCGGTCTGATCAAATGTTGGGACAAATAATTTGTACGAGTCTCTCAGACTTTAGCATGTAAGTATTTTATGACCCTCCCCTTAAATTGTGGGTTCTTAGAATTTTCTCTTCATTAGGGAGATCTGTTTTAAAGTCAGGCCATTCTTGGGAGGAGTGGGAGGGATGCTCTTGGCAAGGCTGGTGAGTCCAAAATGTCAGGGTTGGGGGAGAACATTCTGAGTGATTAGCATCATGCAACTCCCCTTAGAGAAATATTGCTGAGCTGGGGGCAAAGGTGGGAGGAGACTGGGCCTGGGGGCTGAGGGCAGCGGGAGGAATTTTTATCCAGCAGAAGCAGCCATTTGAGAGAGCACTGACTGAATCCAGAATTGCAACCATTAGATTCATTTAGTTCCCACATAACAACCTCATTGCTGTGGAGAGGTGAAGTTCATTGGTCTCCAATTCAATCTCACAATTACAAGTATATTCTGTGTGCCAGCTACCACGCTAGATGGGGGTAATACAGAGCGAGGTTCGCCATTTCTCCCCTCTGGAACCTTACCAATGAACACATCCCTGAATTAAATGTGATCAGTGCCAGAAGAGAAACAAAATAGTACCTTTAGAAAACCCCCTATTCTGCCTGTCTTTTAAAGAGTAACTGTAGGAGGGGAATGAAAGCCCTTCATAAATTCCTCTGAAAGTTCTTTCCTATTTTGAGCTGTCTCTTTGCAACTTCTCCCTCACACATTTAGAAATTCTGTGTCCTGCCAGAGGCAGTATAGTATAAAGGCATGTGGGTATAGGATGGTATAGGGCCCAGGGGTGGGGAACCTGTGCCTTTGGGGCCACATGTGGCCTTCTGGATCCTTGAGTGGGGCCTTTTGACTGAATCCAAAAGTTACAGAACAAACTCTTTTAATAAGGGCCATAGAGTCAGAATGGGCTGGGTCCAAATCTTGATTCTACTGTTTCTTAGCCTTGTGTGTGACCTTGAAAAAGTTATTAATACTTAACCCCTGGTGTGTCGGCTTCCTTTGCGGGAAGCTGGGGTAACAATGGTGCCTTCCTCACTGGGTATTTGTGAATTTCAAATGATGTCACAGGGCAATTACTTAACCTCTCTCTGAGCCCCAGTTTCTTAATGTGACAAATAGAGGCAAGACTTTCTAGAGTAGTTTGAGGAACAAGTGTACATACGTACATACTCTAGCATTATCACGTGCACATAGTAGATGTACGATAAATACAAATTCCCTTTCAGCTGGGGAGAAGATATTAGAGGGTTTTTAGGAAACACTACCTACAGATACTCCTTCATCTTGGACATCGGTAACAGAGTTTGCACTTGCTCTTATTAATGAGCCTGTGCATGGGTTATCAATTTTAGATTCCCAGGATTGCAGGTACGGTGCCAGCTTTCATCATTCATCTTCCATCACTGCAGGGGACTGATCCCACCGAGAGAGATTTATTAATAAGCACACGTACTGTGTTGCTAAAAGCCATTGAACCTCTTCTTTAAAAATGGGAGCATTTGTGTGCTGCTGTGAATATATCCATACACATTTGTAATCCTCACGGTTCTTGTCAAAGAGCAACCTTCCTGGAAGAGGAATTTCTTTATGAGCTACCATTTATTTATCACCATGGTGGACTGGGATCCTATGCTGGGTATCTTAGATACACTATTTCTCTTAATCTGTAGAACAAGCCAGAAAGGGCCATTTTAGGAGCTCTGTATTTTGGTGCAGATACTGAAGAGCACCCAGCTTGCAGGCAGGGCAGTGGTCATCAGAGTGTGGCCTAGGCCAGCAGCACCTGGCACTTGTTAGAAATGCACATTCTCAGGTCCCCACTCCAGATTTACTGCACCAAAAGCTCCTGGGGTGGAATACAGCACTTTGTGGTGTTTGAACAAGCCCTTCGGGTCACTCTGATGTATCTGAAAATTCGAGGGCTTTGCCTACGATCACATAGCCAGCCAGTGGCGGGGTGGGATTGGAGCTCAGGTCCGACCACAAAGTACAGCCTCTCTCAACCAGGGACGACGTTGCCCCCCACAGCAGACACTTGGTGAGGTCTGGAGACATTTTGGGTTATCCTAACATGGGGGAGGCGGGGCGGTGCTATTGACTGCAGCGGGAAGAGTGCAGAGATGCTACGATGCACGGGACAGCCCCACAACAAAGAATCACCCAGCCCCAAATGTCAGTAGAGCTGAGGCGTGTGGTCTACAGCTTTGTGCTGCCTGTGAAAAGACACTTACAAGGTGGAGCGCTGCGGGGATGAGGGAGAGAGAGAGAAACAGGGAGAGGCAGAGGAAGGAGGCAGGGAAGTCTTGGGAGCGTAAGAAAGGAGAGGAGGAAGGAAGGGGGGAAAGGAGTCAAAGGAAGAAAAAGAGGAAGACAGGGAAGGAGGAAGGAGAAAGGGAAAGGAGGGAGGGAAAGAGAGGGAGGGAAGGAAGGAGGCAGGGAGGGGCTAAATGACGGATCGGATTTTGGATTCTGGGAGTCAGCAGGAAGGCCTGCCCTGCCCTGGACGGCAGGAAACTGATGATCAAAATGGCCATTTAAAAATCATTGTGCTGGAGCTTGGGAGCTACACAGAACGGAAACCGAGTCTTCGGTGTATCATACTTAGTGGAACTTTTGGACGT